>JAODAL010069004.1:0-16554 GCA_025379985.1 Phyllomedusa bahiana | reverse complement strand
TAAACAAAAAAAAATTAAAAATAAGAAATAACACTTACGGCAACTCTCTGCATTTTTTAAAAAGAAAATATATTTTTTTAAGAAACTTTATGACAAGATCTGCACTGAAAAGCAAAATGGACACAAAAAGCTGAATTTTCTGTATAATAAATCCACTTGTATTTTCTTTATTGAAGCTACAGACTTCGCTAAAAAAGTCATTACCAGGAGCTGGCTCCCTCCAAAATCCTCGTCTCTATCAGAAGGGTTGGGCGTAGTAAATGCAGCACTTCCAATAAAAAGGGCTTTATAACCAAAAAATTGTCCCAAAGTTCCAACAAAATCTGAGGAGTTGCGGGCCCATGATACATTCACCCAGCCTGCAGAATTATCCACCCGTACTTCAGGTTGGGTGAGATAAAAATTTTCCCCTCCAAACCTCCTAATATTGGCTGGGTGTTTATTTCTTTCTCCTCTTGACTGATTCTCTGCTTAATCATCAGTCTGCGACAGCACCTGTGTTAACAGTGGCATATCTACAAGGGTCGCAATTGTGACTGGCCCCACGAGCCCCCCCTCGCCACACAGCTGCCATCGCTAGGTCATACAGACCTGGCCATCCCAGCCGCAACAAGCAGCAGCCAGCAGCAAGCTTACTGTGCGGGGAGGCTGCTGTCTGCAGAGAGACACATGAAGGGGGACCCCGTCCCCAGCATCCCACAAACAGTTCCTCCCCACAAAATCACTGTCCAGAGCACTGCCCCACCATAGCTACTCCCCCCCCCGGATAGTGTTTAAAACAGAAATTTGGACGGGAGCACACTTTAAAAAAAAATTTTAAAGTATATATAATAACATATAGTTATTATATATATAGTATATATAATAACATCATAATAACATACTTCAACTATAGGTGTATATGTGTGAATGAATATATATATAAAAAATATTATTATATACACATATATATTCACACATACACAACACACCTATATGTGTGTCTTAATGTCAAAACCCTATGTTACAAGAGACTGGCCCATTGGGAGCATGCAGAAAATTACAGTTCACACCGGGTGTGGGACTCAATACCAGCACACCCCCCTACATATCTTTAATTTTAAACAGTTAGTATCCGGTACGCGCTGAGAAATATAAAGCCCACATCCGCCACATGGGCCAGTCTCATGTAACATAAGACATACACAATACAGACACACACTATATGTATATATGTGTGTGTGTATATATATGTGTGTGTGGGCAGTGGCCCACAACTACAGGCCCGCTACAGAGGTCACAGCAGCTGGGCCCCTGAGCCAGGGGAACAAAAGCCACCTCACCACACTGCAGTATCACAGGGTCAGGTCACATTGAGCCAGCAATATGGCACTCACAGCCGCCTGCACGGTGCAGCCAATAGCTGAGACCCCACAACATTTTTATTTGAGGGGGAGGAGGGCAAGAGGGAACAGACACTTTGTCGGTATAACTTGTTTTTCTTTGGCCCCATTTGAAATTATTTTCCGTCTGTTGGACGATTTCTTTTAATAGAAATAATTTTTCTGCAGCGCTCTACACCACAGACATCTGACACACGAAGTAGGGAACCTGTCGTTGAAAAGTATTAACCAACAGACGGGGTCCAGAGGTAGGGGGGCCCCAAGCTGAAGTTTTGCACCCGGGCCCAGGAGTCTCAGGCTACACCCCTGTGTGTTAAGTTTCTTTCTGGTCACGGTTGACTATGTTGAGATCAGTTTTTATGTTCCTCTCTACTGTTTGTATTGGCCTTAGGTTATAGATCGACTATGCTTACTGTTATATAAGCCTAGTAGTATAATGTTGTACCATGTTAGCCAGAGAAAGTAGTAGAAGAGTGAAGAAATCAGGCGATACCTTTTTCAGGCTAACTGAGTATATTTGATGGTGAGCTTTCGAGAGTACTAGCTCCCTTCTTCAGACATGATGTAATGCAAGAACTGAAAATGTACAGACTTTTTATACACAAAAGACATGGACCTTCAAAGGATCTTAGAATTTGCATACTGGGGTGCACATCTGGACCCCATTGAAGTTTCCATTCGCTGTAGATATAGGTCCTCTCCAAATTTATAGTTGTGGCTGAGTATGAACTGTATGAGCTGTGTTACTGGTTTTGTTGGGAGGTTTAGTTTCTCCAGGTGCGCCCAACATGCTGCAACTCCATCCTTGTGGGCTATGTTTGTATACAAGGATTCTACATCCATGGTGGCCAAAATGGTGCCCTCAGGAAGTGGACCGAGGGCATTGAGTTTGTTAAGAAGATCCGTGGTGTCCTGGATGTAACTAGGGGTATCTCTGACCAGGGGCTTAGGAGATTTTCCACCCAACCTGAGATATTCTCTGTCAGTGTCCCAATACCAGAAATGATAGGCCTCCCAGGGTTGCCATCTTTGTGGATCTTGGGGAGCATGTAGAAGCAGCCCGGTCTGGGATCCGCTGGGATGAGCCCCTCTACCTACCTCTGGACTTGAGTTGGAAACTTCTTGATCATATTCTTTAGTTGTTTCATATAGGCCTCTGTGGGATCACTGTCAAGTTTGGAGTAATGGGCGGGGTTGGACAGCTGTCTGTTCGCTTCCTGGATATAGTCAGAGGTGTTCATCATGACTATTGCGCCCCCTTTGTCAGCTGGTTTTATTATTATGCCCTGATTTTCTTTCAGTGAAGTGATAGCCTTCTGTTCCTGCAGGGTTAGGTTATGGACCTGTTTCTTTAGTTTCCCCAAGATCTCAGATTTTACCTTGCTTCTGAAACAGTCAATGTATTTATCTAGTGCTGCATTAATTCCAGGCCGTGGGGTCCAGGTTGATTTTTTGGTGGGTTCCTTATGGGCTGTTCTCTTAGAGTCACTGCTGTTGGAAGGTCTTTGTCATAAGAAGTATTCCCTCAGTCTTATTTTTCTGAAGAACACCTCCATATCATTGCAGAGTTTGACATGGTCAGTGAGTGCTGAGGGGCAGAAGGAGAGACCTTTTGGGATAAGTCTTTCCTTTTTGCATTTTCTTAAGAAGATGATGTCGCTATTGAGTTGTGGAAGTTTCTTAAGCTGGTTTTTCAATTCCATTTTTGTGCGGTACATTGTGGTATCTTCCAAATTGCTAGTAGTATAATGTTGTACCATGTTAGCCATAGAAATTAGTAGAAGAGCGAAGAAATCAGGCGATACCTTTTTCAGGCTAACTGAGTATATTTGATGGTGAGCTTTCGAGAGTACTAGCTCCCTTCTTCAGACATGGTGTTATGCAAGAACTGAAAATTTACAGACTTTTTATACAAAAAAAGACATGGACCTTGAAGGATCTTAGAATTTCCGGGTTTCCTGCTCACCATGTGGGGACACCATGCAGGAGTCCGTACATGGGAAACCCCTACCGCTACATACCTGCTTCTATATCGGCACACAACTGCACTGTGCAGAGGACATACAGAGGAATCAAGTTAATTGCAGGCTCTTTGTTTGACTCGCTTGCAGGGGAAGAGCTTTACGCCCGGAGACCTGCGAGGGAAGACCGATTTCCCGGGCCCCCGACATCGCAAGGTTTGGAAAGGCAGAGCTGCGCGCCGGGGAGCGGGAGTACAGCCCTCCTTGTCGGCAGCTCCGTGACGCTCTCCTCTCCTCTACAAGTAGGGGGCAGCCCGTATCTAAAAGGGAGTAAGCCGCCCCCCCCCCCCCCCCCCCCCCCCCCCCCCCCGCTTTGCAAGCAGGGAAGTGACTGCAGGGGGTGGCGGCTCCCCCTTGACCCCCCCCCTGTACTCCCCACAGACTGTCTAAAACCCCTGCATGCCTGCTGCACCCCCTTGTCCTCCATACACTATTAAAGGAGAGGAGCCTCTTTTGTACTATCACTGTGCCTCCCCTGGGTCACCCCTGCTGGGCTCTCAGAAATTCCCCCAAACTCCTGTTTCTCCCCTCTGCCCGCCTGCGGGGGCTGATCGTCTCTGTCCATGCCTCATTTCACATAACATCAACCCATCTGTTTAAGCTGTGGCGACATTATGGTGCCGGCAAAGGCACTTACCACAACTGCTTTTTCATAGTTTTGAATCTTTTTCTCCATTCCTCGGATGGATTGCTTCGTCCAAACAATGGGCAAAACCCAGGCAAAAAGACAAAAAGGGCGCAAAAATGAGCTCATTATCCCCCGTACTGCCAGTAACAGCGGACAAGTAATGTTGAGACTGAACAAAAATCCTGAGCCCACCCCACTCTCCCTTTCCCAACCCCTCCGCCACTACTGCAACCTGCCTCTGATAACACTGATGGCTGCGAGAGGGGCTCTTTTGATGATCCAGGTGGACTATAAAAAAAGGGCCGTTGTGGGCCCAAAATGGCCCCGATACAGGAGACCTTGGCAGCGACTTTCCCCCGCTACAGTCACGGCATGTTTGTAAATTCCAAAAAATATAAACAAGCAGGCTCAGCGCCCGTGACCACAAAACAGCGCCCCCAAGAGCTGGAAACGTGGACTCCCCCAACCACACCCGCCCAACTGCCTCTGACACCACGGCTCCAGAAAAGGGGACGCTTGGAAAACCCGGTCTCGCCGCAACAACCTGCGACTGATCGGGATCCCAAGTCGGTGGCAAAAAGAGATCTACATTCCTTATGCGAGTGCCTATGCCAAAAACCTTAGGGCTGCCCCAACCCTGCAGAGTGGAGAGAGCCATAGAAGGGCCCCAGTCCTGCGATCCGTGACCTTGGCCAAGCGGGATCCACAACTGCCCCCCATCCTGAAGAACCCCCACGCCCCGGATTGTAAAATTATTTGGACTTTAAGAAAAAAGTCATCATCTTCCGAGCCTTTAAAAATCTCAAGCAGCCATGGAAATAAAGGGACAAAGATTCTTTATATTTGGAGATTTCTCTTGGGGGTTGGCCAAGCGACAAGAGCTTTCCATAAAATGTGCTCGGTCCTCTCCCAAAAACCCTTAATTTCGCCCTCACCTATCCGGCTACTCTGCGAATCATCCCCCAGAGGATCCTGTCAGCCTTCACACCCCCAGAAGAAGCTTCGGGGACTCTGAAACCTTCTTAAATCTACAGCAGAGATAGTGGAGGCCTTTCCCGGATTCTACGCCTAAAAGAAGAGAAAGCTCCGAGAGGGCCCAGAAACTTCAGGGCTAAATCCCCTCCTCTGGGAGATTTTCACCAAGGAACAACGCTCCCGTTCTGCTTGGCTGCGGGACCTCGGAACCGAACTTCTTGCAACCTTATGCTTGTTCATTAGGCAGCCCCCCCTTTTTTAAACTTGCCCTTTGCTAATTTTTTTTTTTTTCTTTTTTGGATGAGTCTTTTTCTCCTGGTAAACTGTTGGGGTCTAACTTTATATATGTCGTTTAATGATATATTTGACTCCCTCTATAGCCCTTCCCACACAAAAATTCCTTAGCATTTGGGTCCCCGGTGGGGGGCTTTTGCACTATTTGCCTTACTTTATTTTCTCTTACATTTTGGGAAGAAAGGAAGTCCAATGCCTTTGGGCTTTGGCAATGTTTGGTTTTTTTGGTTTTCCGCCCAAATGGTGCTTTGTTTTTTTTCTGTTGGTTTTGGGGTACCTTTTTGTTTTTTGTTGACTGTGTTTGTAGGTCGGGATGAAATGCTTGGGTGTGTCAGGGGTCTTCTCTCCCTGGGGGGAGTCCATTTCCTTCTTTCACTTGCTGTGCTAAAATTTCTTTGTTGTTATCTTTAGCAATAACATCAGGAATTTTAAAGGGACTGCGGTCTTTCAAGAGTTTATGATTCTATCACCTCAAAAAATTAAAAACCGACTTTGCCCCCTTCGGGAAACTCCTTGGAGGGGGGAGATTTCAGCAGGCTTAAGCGTTTGGGGTGGGCTCGGTTCGGGCTCTCCCCCATTAATGGGAAAATGTGAAATTATCCTATCCATAAAAATCTGTTTTATTTCTTGTTAGCTCCCCCCAAAGAAGTGAGGGCCCGGGATTCAGTACCCTTGCAAGTCTCAGAGGAAGTTACCATATAAAAAGTCTACGGCCCTTTGGCCAAAGGGTCTTTCTATAAAACCGACAACCATTATCTTTTGACCCTGTACCTTTTTAAATTTTGGGAGGGGATTTTAACCTGGGGGTTAATTCCCCGGAAGATAAAAATCTGTCCATGGTAGCCTCCCCGATTCCGCTTCCCAGCCCCCCCACATTTGGCAAATTTTATCTCAGACTCTCATTTGGTGAAAAGTGGAGGTTCTTCACCTGATGGAAGGGACTTTCCTTTTTTTCCCACCCTCAAAATTCAGGGCCCCGATTGATTATTTCACTCTCTCCCCAACCCATGCAAAGGGTGGTCTTGTGTTTAAAGGATTTAGTTTTGATCAGCCCCTCTTGTCCTCAAACTTTTCAGACGCTGCCCCCAAGGGTTACAGATTACCTCTGGAGTTTCCCCCGTCTTACCTGTTTTGGGGACGGGACTTTCTAATTCCCCCGAGGGTGGTGGCTGCAATTTTTACAAGACAACCTGGGGGATAGGACGGAGCCAGTCTTCTTTGGGAGCAGCTAAAGGGGTCATTAGAGGCCACCTGATTGCCTACAAAAAACACCCTTGGAAGGGGGTTGGGTCAAATTAGATTGTTGAGTGAAAAAAGCTTGCAATCTTACACCTATTTTTCTCCAACCCAACCCCCTGCACCCAAAACTCCAATGGAAACACTAAAAAAGAAGAGCGCGGGGGAGTAAGAGAGGTGCCCCCGGCTCCCGGATGCAGCAAATTATTAGGTTTTGGAACAAAGCGGGCGCTTTTAGCAATTTTGCTAAGGGGGATTAAAATCTGGGTCCAATATTATGCATGAAGGATCATGCGGAATATGCAAATTCTGTACTGCTATTAATAATGTCCTACGCGGTTCTATGACCTTTATATTCACCAAAACCTCCGAGGACAGGGAAACCCCCCAGATGGGTTGGCCCCTCTTTCTCCCCCCCTTTCTAGGCAGATGGGAAATACCCTTAACCAACCCGTCCAAAATGAAGAAATCTCTAGGGGTTTTTAAGAACTTGGTAATAATAAAGCCCCAGGCCCCGATGGCTTTCGGGAGAATTCAAAGATTCTTTAAACCGAAAAAAACACCCCTTCTGACCACCCTCTCTAATCTATTCCCGACTAACACCCCCTCCCGCAACATTGAACACGGCGTTTATAAAAGTTTACTGAAGCAGGAAAGGAGTGTCTTCCCCCTCGACCCCCCAATTTTAATAAAGTTGACTTAAAAATCTTTTTTAAGGGGTTGGGGGACAGGGCTGCCACTCTTCTTCCCCGTTCATTTTGCCCTCAACAAAAGGATTGTTAAGGGCAGAGCAGCCGTCTCTAAAATTCGTAAAAAACATTACTGTTTTGGATGGATCAAATGCAATCCAGGGGTTTTATCCCCCCCAGCTGTCCTGTCCATTGATGCAGAGAAAAACGTTCGACAGGGTCACTGGAAAGGGCGGGGGGGTGATGGCGGATTCAGATTCCCGGGAGCCTTCCGTTCTTTATCCTTCACAATACCAAACCCCCCGCCCAGATCTATCCCGGGGATTTTTTCTAGGGCCTTCATTTGGGGAGGGCACTCCCAAGGATGTGCATTATCCCCCCCTACTGAATTTGGCCATGGCCCCTTCCAGGGGCCCCGGCGCTAATCCCGATCTACGGGGGCATTAATACGGTTCATCAAATTTTAAGGTCTCCTTATTTGCTGTTGATCTTCTATTGACCCCCTGGGGAGGTTCCGATAGCTCTGATCTGTTCATGAGTTTGGCCTTTTCTCGGGCTTCAAGGGTTTAAGTTTCAAGTCAGAATTGTTGGATCTCTCCCCCTCCTTCACCTTCTCAATCAACTCGCAATTTTTCGGGGATAAATTTGTAAGTCCCCCAACCATTTTCACCCCCCATTACCCCCCTTGTTCCTCCAAATTGGTAAGGAACTAGAACATGGATGATCTTTGCTCCCCCCTTTCTTTAAGGTCATCTTAAAAATGATGACGTTCCCAAAAATACTATAAAAATCCTTATTGCTTAGACATAAAGAAAACCGCCAACTTTATACCGCTTTTCCCTTTTTTCCCCATGGAATAAAAAAAGCCCCGGATAGCCCTTGCAAAAATGATCCTCCCCAAAGGGGTAGGGGGGGGGGGGGAATTTGCCGGGTCTGAGGTTGATAATTAGCCAGCCTCCGGTCACGGTCGGATTGGTTAAAAAGTCTTCCAGTATTCCAAACTCTCTACGAGGCGGCCTGGTTCCCCATGGACGCTTCCCGCCTTCTTCATACCAAATATTCTGCTTTCCTAAGGTGGTGAAAAAAAGCCCTTGTGAGGGGCACGATCGGAGCCCGGAAAGGCCCGTAGAACCCCGTTTCTCTGCCCTACCAACCAGTAGATACCTTCCTATCTAGAAAACCCCCCAAATTTAAACCCGGCCTTGATAAAACCCCCCAATTTTAAACTGGAGGAGTAGGGGGTTTTTAAATATTCCCCGCTTATTCCCTTTTCCCCCCAAAAGGATTTATCTCAGAATTATCTCAAAAATATAACCTTCCACCATCGCATTTTTTGGCTTACTCCCCAAAAAGGAGTTTTTATGAAGGACATGAGGCCCTTCATTTTAAGGAATGCTTTTGATAATGTTATCGGGCCCTATTCTTCAATAGACCACCTCTATCAGGCCATTGCTGGGCTTCGGGGGTTCAGAAGACGAGGGGCCTTGCAGGATTTTTGCTAAGTGGGGGGGTCTCCCTAACCAGGAGATCTCTATACAATTTCCAGGGATGGCTGAAATCCTAAAATATAGTTAATGAAAAGGAGGGGCCGTTCTTTAGAATTGCCCCCTCCCCTTTTAGGTTTTTTAAAATCCCCCCCATCCCCCTTTTTTCCAGACCCTTTTGGGGCCTGCCCCCAAGTGTGGCACCCCCCCCCACGGATTTTGTCCCTAGTATTGGACTGTGTGGAAACCCTGAAATTCTGGTAGACAGTATACAAACTCTGAATCTTAAGCTTCGGGGCATTTAACTTTAGAGCCAAAACAGCTCCTGTTCCATAATTTACCCCAACATTTTGGAACCCCCCATTCCATGTATTTTTTTTTGCGGCTAAAAAAACCTCCCGGCCAAATGGTTTGGGAAACCAAAATGCCCCCATTGCGGAATTGATCAGGGCGGTAAAACATCACTGGGAAAAGGACAAATCGAATCAAAGGATAAGGAAACCCCAAAACTCAAATTTTTCAAGAAAAGGGAGGAGTTTATAGTTAACTTTTACACCCCCCCGGGGATCAAAAGATCATGCAGCTTTTGTTTAACCTCCCGGTATCTCTCCTCGACTAGCGGCACTTGGGGGCTTTGGTTCTGTACCCATAAACATGGGAGTTTACCCCGCCATATCTGACCCATGCCCCCGGGTTTCTCCCCTTTGGGAACTTGGAGATTGGGGGTGAATTTATCCCTTTTGATTTTACTTCCCCCGTGTTGTGGGGCGAGGGCCCTGTGATGTCTCGCAGCATTTCCCAGCACGTATTTTTTTTACCTTTTTTTCCCACCTTTCTTGATTACATAGGTGTATGTGATTATGTCTCTTATACATAATGCGTATGGGTACCCCTGTTCTTTTGTTTTTTTTTTTTTTTTTTTTTGGAGGGGGGGTTACTTTTTTATTATTTTTTGTTTCTTTCTTTAGTGAAGAGGGAGCCATCTTTTGCTTAAATCCTTATTATTGTGATGCCAAAGTATGTCATTAGTGCTATTTTGTACTTTCATTGCTTAGTACTTTTCTTATTTGTACTAATGATGCCTTATATTATTTATTTGTGTATCACGTGGTATCTCATCTTTTGAACAGTTATTGTATGTTTTTGTTATTGCAAAATTTTATTAAAATTATGTTTACAAAGGATCTTAGAATTCTTAATAATAACAAAATGCAATATAAGCAGAGAAGTCATTTACAACAGGTCAAGAAATCAAATATCTGGAAAGTTGTGAGGCATGACGGAGGGGTCAGTAATTCTTCGTCTTATCTCGTAGCCATCAGATGTAATTTGTGGCTCTCACAGTTCACACATAGTTTGACATAAAGCTGGCATGAATATTTAGCCCATTTTGCAGAGTTTGAAATTTTTGCATTAATTTAAATTCCCATTCCTTTCTCTCCCTCTGTATCTTAAAATGTCCCATTAAAACTTAAAATTTTCTATAACAACAAGAGAAAAACACAGGAGGAGATACAGGCCCTAAAGACATCACTGGAGAATGACAGAGGAGGTGAAGGCCAAACTCCACACATACTACCGGAAACTTCAGAATATACTTATCAACAACAAAAAGAAAAAGCTCCAGAGACTGAGACAAAAAGGCCCTACTACTACAACCACAAGCACCAGCCCAGCTCAGCAGACCTGTGTTGTGAACCTTTCCTCCTATAAGCCAAACAAACACGAAAGGTCAGTTCTCTCCACAGGTCTCTCCTTCTGCCCTCAGCACACTCATGACCAGGTCAAACTCTGCAACGACATGGAGGAGTTTTTCAGAAAAATGAGATTGAGGGAATATTTTTATGAAAAAAACCTTCCATACAGCAGCGACTCCAAGAGAACAGCCCATAAGGAACCCACCAAAAAAATCAACCTGGACCCACGGCCGGGAAATTTAATGCAAGCATAGATAAATACATTGACTGTTTCAGAGCAAGGATAAATCTGAGATCTTGGGGATACTAAAGAAACATTATAACCTAACCCTGCAGGAACAGAAGGCTATCACTTCACTGAAAGAAAATCAGGACATAATAATAAAACCAGCTGACAAAGGGGGCGCAATAGTCATGATGAACACCTATGACTATATCCAGGAAGTAAACAGACAGCTGTCCAACCCCGCCCATTACTCCAAACTTGACAGTGATCCCACAGAGGCCTATATGAAGCAACTAAGGAATATGATCAAGAAGTTTCCAACTCGGGTCCAGAGCCAGGTAGAGGGGCTCATCCCAGCGGATCCCAGGCCGGGCTGCTTCTACATGCTCCCCAAGATCCACAAAGATGACAGCCCTGGGAGGCCTATCATTTCTGGTATTGGGACACTGACAGATTATATCTCAGGTTGGGTGGAAAATATCCTAAAACCCCTGGTCAGAGATACTCCTAGTTAAATCCAGGACACAACGGATCTTCTTAACAAACTCAATGCCCTCGGTCCACTTCCTGAGGGCACCATTTGGCCACCATGGATGTAGAATCCTTGTATACAAACATACCCCACAAGGATGGTTTTTAAGCATGTCGGGCGCACCTGGGGAAACTAAACCTCCCCAAAAAAACATTAACACAGCTCATACAGTTCATACTCAGCCACAACTATTTTAAATTTGGAGAGGACCTATATCTACAGCGAATGGGAACTTCAATGGGGTCCAGATGTGCACCCCAGTATGCAAATCTCTTTATGGCAGAACTGGAAGGAGCGTATCTATCCACATGCACCACCAAAACCCCTTTATGTACCCCCCGTTATATCGATGATATCCTTGTCATCTGGTCTGCAGGCGAGGAGGCTCTACTTAAATTCCATAATGACTTCAATAACTTCCACCCCACCATCAACCTTAAACTTGCCTATTCAGAGAGCAAAATCCACTTTCTGGATACTACAATACACATCAAAGACCACTGGCTACTCACATCAATATACCCCAAACCCCCAGACAGAATGGCCTACCTCAGAAACGACAGCTTCCCCCCAAGCACACAAAACAATCCATTATATACAGCAGGCTATACGATACAATGTATTTGCTCCGACAAGACAGACCTGGACAAACACCTCCTGGATCTGTGGACAACATTTCTCCAATTGGGATACAGGCCAAAAGTGACAGACAATCAAATCAGCAAAGCGGCCGCCATCCTCAGAGACAGTCTACTTACATACAAAGAGACCCAGAAGGAAGAACGAGTGCCCCTAGTTGTAACCTACAACCCACAGCTGGAGATCCTACGAAAGATTGCCAAGGAACTCCAACCTGTATTACATAGGGACAACAGACTTAAAGAAATTTCCCAGTCCCCCTCTCCTTTCCTTTCGGCAACCACCCAAAACCCGTGGGTATTATTGTCCCGGAGTGCCCTGAAGGCCCCAACTGAAAATGGCACCTCACCCTGCCTGCAGAACAGGTGCAAGACCTGCAGACACATCCACACCGCTGACAGTGTACCTGTCCCCAGTCCAGCGGTCAAAAAAAGTTAAGGGGGAAATTTTCCTGCAGGTCTAGCAATGTGGTGTATCTGATTATGTGTGCACAATGTCCGACCACCGGCCTTTATGTGGGGGAAACAGAGCAGAGACTCAGCCAGCGCATGAACTCACACAGATTCACTATTAATAACAGCAGAAAGATCTTCCAGTGGCACAAAAACTTCTCCAGAGAGGGACCATTTATTGAAGATTTGAAGATTATGGTTTTAATGGGAACATTTTAAGATACAGAGGGGGAGAAAGGAATGGGAAAATTTTAAATTAATGCAAAAATTTCAGACTCTGCAAAATTGGCTAAATATTCAAAGCCAGCTTTATGTCAAACTTTTGTGTAACTGTGAGAGCCACAAATTACATCTGATGGCTACGAGATAAGACGAAGAATTACTGACCCCTCCATCACGCCTCACAAGTTTCCAGATAGTTGATTTCTTGACCTGTTGTAAATGACTTCTCTGCTTATATTGCATTTTGTTATTTTTAAGAATTCTAAGATTCTTTGAAGGTCCATGTCTGTTGTGTATAAAAAGTCTGTAAATTATCAGTTCTTGCATAACACCATGTCTGAAGAAGGGAGCTAGTACTCTCGAAAGCTCACCACACCATCAAATATACTCAATTAGCCTGAAAAAGGTATCGCCTGATTTCTTCACTCTTCTGTTATATAAGCCTATAAGAAGTGGAAACAACAACGAGGATTTTACAGACTCTTATAAACATACATGAGTCGTAGCTTTTGGCAAAGTCCTTGTATTATTTTGTGAGTGACAAGCATATACTTACATTTGTATACAATATTATATGCTGTAAACTTTAAAATGTGGAAAAAAAAAAAAAGATTTAAAAAAAAAAAAAAATTAAACCCAACCATTTAGGATCCATTGCTCAAAATCGATTTATTTAATAAGTGGCTAGATATTTTTCAGACAGGGCACCCGTATGTTTTAACATAGGGATATAGTAATGATGGGCCATGTATTTGTGACATAATGGAGTTCTGAACAAATAGATGCGTGTATTGCCTAGCATTGGTCATATTAAATATGCAAATTACTCCTACCGTTATGGTAGATACTCCGTTTCCCTGAAAATAAGACATCCCCCGGAAAATAAGACGTAGTGCATTTTATTTTTATGCAATCCAGAGTTTGGCTGCTTCTGCTGATGCTTGTGATGAAATCATTACAGGATATTAATACATGTGGATTTTTGTTTAACAATAAATGTGAATTCTTGTTCATGGAAAAATAAGACATCCCCTAAAAATAAGTGTTAGCTTGTCGGTAGGAGCAAAAATTAATATAAGACACTGTCTTATTTTAGGGAAACAGGGTATATGGTTGAGCAGGTTTTATATTATCAGATTTTAAGATACTAGCAAGCAAGAAGTTTTTGTTCCCAGCTTTCTTCCAGGTGATATAGATTGGTCCAACAAAAACACAAAGACTGAGCATGTCATGGACACATCGATGAATGTGGAGTCTCAGAGTATAGAGGATATCACACACCAATCTGTAGACGCTGTTGTGGATGGTCCAGTAAGCTCCATGAAAGAACATTTTGATAACAAGATTGCATCAGTCCCGAGTAAGAAAGTATTCTGTGGTTTGACTGGTTAAGCCACACACATGAGAATAGAAGCCAAAATGTAATTGCAAAACTAACCCCTGTAGTGGTAGTAGTTAGAATGGCAGAACAAATCATTTTATCCATCTCTTACATGATGAACTAGTGAAGCAGGGATAGAATAGAGTAGGGAAAGTCTTCAATTTGAGATTGCTCTTATCAGAGCGGGTGCTCCTAGAGGAAGGGACAGGATGAAAACAACCAAAAGACTTTTAGGGCTATTCAGAGACATTGTAAATCATCTGTACTCTTATTAAAGACTTTATAGGTTTGCTCAGCTGGGGTAAGGTTTCCATTTGAAAGGGATAACCTACATAACTGAAGTAAATTTATAAAAAGAGGACATCAAACTAATAAGAAAGGCTACAACTGATAAAAGGGAAGTAGCAAGTTCTGCTTGTTTGATTAAACTGTCTGTTAGCAGTCTGTAACCACCGTCTGTGGAGTATGTTCATTTCCTCTTTAACCCCCGAAACAGAAAGTTTGCTTCAGTCCATACCCCAAAGCTTATGGTCAATGAGTGGGACAGATGTGGGAAGATGTGGAAAGTACCACCTGCTGAGGTAGAATTAAAAGATACCTAAATACCCCCTTAGTGTCACTCAAATGGATGCAATCTCTCATGAACTTTTAGATGAAGGGGTAATTGTGGAAACTGTGTCTCTATGTAACTTATCGTTATAGTCATTATAGCCCATGAAAAAGGAAGGGTCTTTTTGCTCCAAGGTGCACCCCATTCCCCTAGAATGTTCACAGCAGCAATGCCACAACTGTTAGCAGAATGTGTCTCCAGATATAGTGATTACAATACATAGATGACATATTAGTCCGCATGTCATCATTAGAGGTGTATGAAATGGCATCAGTCTCTTTGCTAACTTTCCAGCATGGCAAGAATTGTAAGGCCTTAAAGAAGAAGTTGCAATTATGTTGGACAACAGTTTTTTTTTTGAGACATTGCATCTCACTACAGAGAGGACAAAGGCGATGGAAAACATTGCTATTTCCCAACTCAATAATTTCCTTCCTTTTATTGCTTTGATGCAGCCCCTTGTTTGAAGTCTCATCCATTATCTTTAACTCCTTAACGACTGCCCACTGACTTTTGACGTAGGCTGGTGCGGGTCGTTCGTCTTCAGCGAGGTCTTTTGCCGTCGCTGCAGACAACAGAGTTTGTGGCACCCGGGCGCCACAGCAGCACTAGGATCGGGGCTGTACTACACAGTCCCGATCCCAGAGCATCTCCTGCAGGAACCTCCACAACCCGGTGCTTTAAACCTTTGATTGCGGCGGATCGTCATCGCAGCGCAATCAAAGGGTTTCCCTGCTCTGTCGGGTGATCGGAACACCCGGTGACCCGACGGAGCTCGGGGAACCGCTGCACAGTCAGCCCTGGGGACTTAGAGTGGCCCCAGAGCTGTCTGTGTAACAAGCCAGTGACCAGGACAAATTGTGCGCTGCCCTGATCATTGCCTGTGTCAGACTGACACAGATTATAATGTATTAGCATATATGAATATGCTAATACATTACAAATTGTTAAAAAAATAAATAAATAATATAACACAGTTCTCCATTCATGGGATTAAAAAAAAAAATAAAAAACATAAAAAGTGTAAAAAAAAAATGAATAAAAAAATAAATAATAAAATAAAAATAAATATTTAATAAAAAATAATTGTGCATAAATTACACAAACAAAAAAACCTACACATATTAGGTATCCACACGACCGTAATAGCCTGTAGAATTGATTTAACAAGTTATTAAGAGTCAAATGTTAATAGTGTAAAAAAAAAAAAAAAAAATTAAAAAAAATTGAAAAAATTCTGCAATTATTTATAAGTGAACTTAAACTATTGCCCCATAAAGTACAACTTGTCTCGAATAAAACAAGGCCTCATACAACTGCATCATTGAAAAAATTAAAAAGTTACAACTGTTAAAATGCAAGGAGGGGAAAACTAAAAAAATGTTCTGGTCATTACTTTTCAGGTCTGGGGCTTAAAGGGTTAACTGATGAAGATATTGAATAATTTTTTACATTGAAATTAACTATTTTGTTCTCACCTGTTCTAGGTATTATAAACCTTTCAGACTGTATTGTACAGAAACCGCAGGTAATGCCGCATCAGTTTTGACACAATCTAGGCCAGGCCAACAATGACCAGTAGCTTACTAGTCATCCAGATTAGACCCAGTCACGAGGGGGGATATATCTTGTGTAAGTGCAGTACAGACCATGCTTGACAGGAGTGCAGAGATTTTCTTGAATTTCCAGTGACTGTTTATTGTCTTGATTTACTTCTCATATTCTTTTGTTCAAAATGACTACTTGTTACTGCTACATTGTTGTGCCGGTCTAACTCTGCTATGTCTTGAGACATACTGAAGGTCATTTATTACTTCCTAATTACTCACTTCTTCTCACTTTCTTGTTCTCCCTGATAAAAGGCTCTATGCCCAGACAATGAGACAATGCTTCTCACAAGGAAAAATCTGCAAAGCTTTGCTGAGCTAGTAGAATACTATTGAGTAATAGTCAAGTGATGTTTTAACAATCAAGCATGACGCTGGTTTTACCGCTAACATATTTACAAACTCTTGCTATGCGTTTGGAATCGCACATGACTATGGTCCAATATGGAAAGCAAGATCTTTTCTTACAGCAAAAAGGA
>JAODAL010069003.1:0-16555 GCA_025379985.1 Phyllomedusa bahiana | reverse complement strand
TTATGGAAAAATTTTGTTTTTTCTTTCATCCTGAAGCACATAAAATGGAATAAAAAATGATCAAAAACTCAAGTGCCAAAGTGGTACCAAAAAAGTCAGTTCATCCCGCAAAAAAAGAGCCCTTACACCACTCTGTATATAAATTTTTTTTTTTTTTAAATGTTATAGCTATCAGAAAATCGCCACAATCGTAGCGACCCATAGAGAGTAAAACTAACATGGTGAGCGCTGATAAAAATAAAAAAAAACATTAGTAGGGTTGCAGTATTTTCTTCACCGTAACTTCCAAAAAACAGATATAAAAATAATCAAAAAGCATTGTTCTCACCCAAAAATACCAATAAAAAACGTCACCACCTACCGCAAGAAAACAAGCCACTGCACAATTCCGTAAACAGAAAAACAAGTATTATGGCAATACAAAAACGTGTTTTCCTTTTTGAATAAGGTCTTGTTCACACAGTTTTCACTCCGTGTTACAAGCGCTTTGTAGATCCGTCTTGGGGACCGATAGAGCGGACCCCCAAGACTAATCTAAACAATTAGCAGTGAGTTTATCACTGCTCGCTAATAGCAAGACGCAGCAGCGTTCAGATGAGAGATTGCCACAGTGTGTTTCCATAGCGCAGCTCGGGTCCGTCTTTGAAAGAATTGACATGCAATTCTTATGAAGACGGACCCGAGCGGCACTTTTGAAACACGCAGCGGCAATCTCTCATCTGAACACAGTTGCGTCTTCCTAATAGCGAGCAGTGATAAACTCACTGCTAATTGTTTAGATCCGTCTTGGGGTCCGCTCTGTCGGTCCCCAAGACGTATCATCAAAGCGCTTGTAACATGGAGTGTGAACAAAGCACTAAGTGTGTTTTATTGTGTAAAAGCAGATAAACATAAAGAAAATATACAAATTGGGCAATGCTGTAACTCTTTTTACCTGCTGAGCAAAGGTATGTTCACATGGCGTATTGGGGTGCGTACTTCTGAAGCATGGGAGGGGTGGGGGGTGGAAAGGAACGCGGCCAGCCCCATTCACTTGCATTATCAGTGGTGTGTATGCGCCGCAAAGAAGTGGAACAGACATTCTCTTCCTGGTGCATTTACTGGATCGTTTTGTTATGCAGAATAGATGAGACATATTTATAATATTATGAGGAGCAAAGGACGTATTTCACCGTAATTTTGGAGTGCATTTCTGAGCTGATATTAAAGCGCAATAAGCGCTGAAAATACTAAAGCTGATCGCTCATTTCAACCAACCGTGCCCGTGTAACTTTTATAAATAAAAAGGCGCACACAGGATTGCTGTATTTTGTTCGAAACACCATAGACAAAAATCTTGATAAATAACGGTACAATCGTCTATGACCCTATAATGATACCACATAAAAAGCGTGATAAGCATCCGCAAAAAAACAAGCCCTAATCAGGCTCTTTTGAAAATAAGTAATGCATGAGACTTGACGACTATAAACGCATCTTTTTTTCTTTATTTGATCACAACTCATTTCTGCAATGTAAAAGTAACTAAAACATAAGCTTATAAGAAATTTCTATGACTGCAGTCATATGTGACGCATAGTAAAGTTCTCATGTCAGTACTGCATGGCGAATGCAGTAAAAACAGCTGTTAGAACTATGCATTTGTCGGCTCCGAAATGCATAAGCTTCACCTAGATGAGATCTTTATGGCTGGTGATCTCTAATTATGGTGGGATTTTAATGCGATAGTTTTTACTGTTCTTGCAGGCTATTTTTTTGTTTTTTTCTAGGATTCCTTGTAAAAATTAAACACTTTCAGCTAAAATTGCAGGTTGTTGGGCGGAGGGAGATGGGGGATATTTAATTTTTACAGCCTAACACTAAAAAAAATTTGTGAAAGAACCAGTGATGGTCCGATATAATCATAACTATGGTAATATTCCTTTAAGGGGTTATAGTTTCCATGAATGGTCGTCTTTTTAGGGAAGTTTCTTCCTTCGCGGACAGCAACCTGGTAATGGACTAAAGGGAGTCTTAATGATACTGAGACAAGAAGTCGTAGGTGCTCCTCCATTTTGAGGTTATGGGTTGAGTCTTAAATGAGTGCAGACGGGCCACGCTTGTAGGATATTCTAAAAATTGTTATAAGTCTGAGGAATTAAAATGAAGTTGATGTTTACATGAGTATGTTTACCCAGTGTTTCAGTGAATATTGATGATGATGTGAACTTGCGCAAAAATAAGGTGGACGTTTGAATTACCATTCATAAAAATTTCCAAAATGTCTAATTTGCTAAGGGTAGAAGTTTTAGGAGACACTTTTGGGTTAGTTATAAACATAGATTGGCCTTTCGTAATGACAGCGCACAGAATGACTGGAACCCTTAAAAGAACAAGAAATAAAAAAATCACTGTTAGCGCAAATTTTTATGAAAGACATGTGAAATATTTATGCTAGAAATCTCTAGACTTTAATGATCGTAAGAAATATAGGGACATTTTAAACAAAAAAAAAAAGAAAAAAAGTATAAGGAAGCTACGCTTTGGTAGATGCTTTGCACACCTTTAGGAATTTTTATTAACGATAATAACAGCAAGGCTTTTATGGACAAAATTTGTCACTAGCACAGTGTGTCAGGAGAAAACGGTGTGTTGAATAACAAGGATAGGTGTAAAGTTAAAAGGTTCTTAGTCGCATAAAAGTGAATTGTGTTTAGATTTAGAAACTGATGCTCGTCAGGGAGTAAATAATTGGGGTTAGGGGTCTAAAAGGGTGTACTTGCGTAAGGTGAGGGTGGTACTGGGGGGCGCTCCGCAATTGCGACCATGTTGCATTGCAACAATACCAGAGTATTTTTGATATAGTGGGGCGAGGTGCAGTCGTTTGGGCGCTTTGATGTCCACGTGCGTTACTTTTGTTTTTGGTTATTTTGTTTAGGAGTTAACAAGCTTTTGACTCGCTTGGACATTCAAATAATGCTTTTACTCATATCGCAGTTTCATTGTCATCGACACCAAACAGTTGACACTTAGCAGTACAAAAGGGATTCTCTTAGTCACCTATGTCACTTGCTGACCTTTGTCCAGTAATCTCTGATGTGGTTCTTTTCCTTGGAGACGGAGGACCAGAGGGACGACTTGATAGGTCACTTTACTCTCGCTTTGGAACGACTTGCTATGAGCTACAATGCGCTTCCGGCTCGCTTGCAATGTACATCGCTATGCTGCTCGGTTGGTGTCTCCTGGGACATGTCTGGTCTATGAGTGGGGACTTTCATGGCTCTCGATTTGTTTTTTAGCTTAAACAGAATATTTACATCACCGGCACATTGTGATTAGGTAACTGTCAAGTGCTAGATTTGTTAAACACTTAATTATATTCAGTCATCACAGCTGGAACTCGTGTAGAATACGGTTGTAGATGGTCCTACATTCTGCGTAGCAAAGAGATCGCATTATTGGGAAGAAAGGTGGATTGAGTGCTTTGACGTGGCATGGTGTATGCGGTATTCGCCTAAGTTATGTACAGTAATAACATAAGAGACATTTAACTCCATGTGAAATACCGCTAAAACAGCACTATTTAAAACAGAGAATGGTCGCTGAATCAACAAGAAAAAAATCCCAGTGAGCGGTCAGTCTGTGGCGCGGATCTATGCTTGTGATGAGAGTTCAAAGGACGAAAGGGCCGATGGCTCGAGATGATAGAAGGCAAACAGTGATCTCAATAGAGCCACCCGTACAACCAAGGTGGTCAGAAAGGAGCATCTTTGAACGCACATGTACGGCGAACTAGGCAGATGAGGCTACCAGCAGCAGAGATACACGGGTGCACTTCCTTATAAGATGAAGAGAACTAGGAATACTGAGGTTTCCAATTTGCCCTATAGTCATCGAAAATTGGTAGTAGAAGCATGGAAAACCGAGTTGCCTGGTCTGAGTAGATGTCTGGATCTTATGCTGTCGGAAGTGGTGGTGAGGGTAGAATTTGGCGTCAGCAAACATGTAAGCAAGGTGATCATCTGCTTTTTATCAATTTTCTTATTTATGTGTTGGTAGTCATTTATATTTTAAAATATTATGTCACTCTTTTTGTCATATCAATTTTTCCTAATTGTTCTCAATGGTGTGGTACTTTTTTTTATTTTTCTTACTACTCGCCTCTATTCCTATCGTCCTTGCGTTACCTAATTGAGGATGTTGAAACACCTTGTTGTCTCGTATGCCACGAAGAATAGAGACATTTCTGAGAAGGGCAAGACAGGAGGGTCAACCATTTTTTAGAGTGGTGTATAATAAAGAGTGGCCGGTGAGTGTATATGTCTTGGGACATTGGACACTCGGGAGCGCGAGATGCCTCTGACAGAAATACACAATCAATCTCCTACTAGATTGTTCCTCTTCTTCTAAACTTGGAGATACATGCCCCAATTTCAAAGAGCTACTCTCTGTCATCTCTGCGGCATTCATTGACATCAGCACCAGTCGGCCCCCCGTCTCCTCAGCTTAGTCACCTCCCTCTCATAGTCTTTATGACGGCTAAGAAATACTAAATACCACAGCTGAAATTGCTGCTGATATTCTATACTTGTTTCCCTTGCTCAACCAGACATCCTACTCTGGGTTTCCATGAAAACTACCTGTATCTAAGCTTTAAAGAATATAACCCGATTACAGATATGTGTGAATTTGTGGTTAAATTATTTTAGGCTAATGTAACTCTTTTAACCTGATGGTACGGTCATAATATGGCTTAATTTTTTTTTTAATCATCGTCTCTGTAAAAGACCTAGACTTTTTTTTATTTTCCACCTTTCATAGACATATGAGGACTTTTATTTGTTGGAGGACAGATGTTATTTTAGTGGTGCTGTATTCTATATTATCATGAGACATCTAGAGGGAAACAGCGCAAGAAAAACATCGAAAGTGGGCAAATGTGAACAATAAAAGGTACTTGCGCCATGTTTGTGCGTGTGCTTTATTTGTTACGTTGGCATTTATTTTCGGTAAAAATTGTTCGTTAGTGTTTTTCACAGGTTGATATTGGCATACGCACAATACCAAACAAGTTACGGATTCCGTTATATTTTGGGTACGCGTAAAAAGATTTAAGAAACCTTTTATCTTTTTTGTAAAATCGCGAGGCTCGTTGTTGTACGGGCGCAATTCAACTTTTTGTTATGAAACCTATGTAGGGAGTGAGGGCTACATCTTATTTAAGAAGAAAAGAATTTTTGCGGTGAAGTGTACTTTTTGTATTGCTAGAGTTTGGTATGATGGGAATTTTTTTTGATTATTTTTATTCCAATTTTTATGGGATGTCGAAATCGAGCAAAGAATAAATGCAATTTTGGCATATGAATCCTTTTTCTTCTACAGTGTTTCGTAGCGTACAGGCTAAATTGTTTCTAGTTTAATGGATTGCTATGCTGATATCAAATATTGTGATTAATTTATTTCACTTGTGTAAAAAATGAGCGAAGACGGGGGGAGTAAGTTGTTAATTTTAAACTTTTTTTTTTTTTTGATCACTTATGACCTGTTCATTGTGTCCTTCGGGCGAGGTATCCAGCCACGGGGGACTGAACCTTTATCTAGGCCCTTAATGCTTGACAGGTTTTCACTATGTTGGGGGCGGGGAAATTTAAAACTACTGGCGCGACATCGGAAGCTCTGCAACGGGGTGCACGTGTCATGTCTGTGAAAGATGCTGGGCCCAGCTGATTTCCCGCTGTGGGGGTGCCCGATACTGTGAGGAACTGGGCGGGCACCGCTTTCTTCATGAGATTCTAGACTGTCGTAGAGCAACTTTGCGCGGTTGTTAAGGTGTTACGCTAGGCGGGGTGGCGCAGCCCCCCTCTGTACACGCGGGTTTGGCTGTAAATTAGCGCTAAACACGGTGCAACTGTGTAAGCGGGATGGTGCTTCGCGATCCCAATCACAGAGCTTTAGCAGCGCTATGATGTTATGGATACCCTTATAGTGTCGGTAAGGGGTTAAGATATTAAAAAGAAAATCCTATACTCGTGCGCGTCCAGCACGGGCTTTAACCTCCTTCCCTCTACCGCGTTATCTTCCATTTATTTACTGTTTTATTCTGGTATTAGTTGCGCTTTAAGCAAAACTTTTGGTGGTGGAATAAGACGTTTACAGAACAAGTAGATGGAACAAGTGTGGTAAGCGTTTAAAGTGTATTTTATTTTTTTTTATGGCAATTTTGCGCACAGACACGCAGTCTTCGCAGTATAAGTATTGTAGTCATTTATGCACTAACATTGGTATTGTAATAGTTTGATTAACAGGCGCTGCTCCCAGTGATTGGGGAAGACCGAGTGAGAGAATGGTGCTTTGGTTGTGAATTTTATCTGTTAGTGAGCTACAACCAACAAAAACTTCAGTTTGGACCCACATCTAATCTAGTTTTGCTTAAGAATACTGACCAGCAAATGTTGTCTGGGGTATCTTGAGAAGTGATTTAGTTGTAAAGATTTTTGCCTGCAAAGCGGCAGATTTATTTTGGGAAGTCAAGATGTTGATAAGCTCTATTAGGCGAAGTTAAAAGAATACTGTCGGAAAGTCGGAAAAAACCACGAAAACCCTGAACGCTCTTGGTCAGTGGCCCCCAGTAATGGTTGTTGTGTTTGTTGTTCTAGAAATCCTGGAACCTATGTTGCTTCTGAAGCAATCGTCTGCTGCTTATACAGAAATGTGATTCTATTGTCCTCAAAATCCGTGACTGTTAACTGACGCTATGTCCGACCACTGATAGAAAAAACGTCAGTTTTTTCCGGTTTTTCATTTTCTAAACGCTGAGAAAATATGACTGAAATATTCCCAGTGACTTATAAGTAAAAAGACTGTCCTATTAACTGAGCATGTTTTTGTCGTGTTTTTTTTTTTTATTATTATTTATATGGTAGGCGCTTTTACAACGATGTTCAAAAACGCAGAGCATGGGCAGAAAACTTACTCACACGGAATCTATGTAAAGTGGCCATGGAATTGTTTTCGTCAATTAAAAACCCACAGAGACGTCAGTCAAATACAGGTGGGTGTTAATATAAGGTTATACTCTTATTCAAATCTGACTACGTGTGTCTGATGTGTCGCCTTGTTGTGCGTTGTAATACATCGATCATGTGTCTTGCGTCGGCGCTAAGTATATTCTGAGCAAATCATATTTTTTTCGCTTAAATAGGTTGTTTGTTTTTTTTTTTTTTTTCAACGAGATTTTGGTGCAGGAAGAATCAGAGATTTACATTTTATTAAGGATTTAGAGAGCTAAAAACTTTCTTTACTTTATTAGCTACCGAAATATGTGTTAAGGAAAACGGTGAATGTTGTAGGGCCCAAGAGAATAGCTTATAGAGTAATAAGAAAAAAATATATATAATCTGTTGGTGCGCAGAAGATGCATGTGCCTTGTTATTAGCGCCAAAATCCGTAAACTGACTTAAAAGGATGAAGTTGATAGTGCAATAATGTGCTTTATATCCCGTAGTGGTATGGTGGGTTTAATTCCAATGGTTTAAGTATTAGCATACATTAAAAACTGATTGAAGATCAGACAAAAACACCGGGCTGTGGAGTCATTCATGGGAGTTCAGTGGTGTATTTTTGCAGGAGTCCGTCGTCTCTAAAATGGGAGACAGATTGAACCAAATCTTGTAATGTAAGTTGGTCCGTTAGTTGGAGCAGTGCAAAGAGAAATATGAAATGCGGTCGGCTAAGTGCGCGCTACTGTTCCTCTCTTCAGCCCTTATCATGAGGGAGTGTAATTGTTGACATGGAGCAGGCAAAGTGCTGCCATGGAAGAAAGATTTGTATGGAAAAAACAGATTTATCGCAGCAACTCGATTTCTTCGCATGCCTTTTAAAAGAAGCGAAGAGTTCAACATCATCAGAAGATTGACTGTGGCTTAGGCCTATTCTCGCTGTTTGTACCCTGACATGGCTAGAGATGTTGCTGTGGTCATGTTTGCTCCCAACCGTTAGTTAGAGAGGCCGTTCTCTATGGAATATGAAGATCAGATGTGCGGAATGTATGCAGGATTGAGTGATTTTTGTGATTCGCTCGGAACAAATGTGTTCCTGCGAGTCGTTTCTGCATATTTACAGTTTTTTTGTGTTCTAAAGTTCATATCAACTAAATAAGTTTTACAGATGACAACGACGAAAAGGTTAACAATGTTTTGAATTGTGACTTTCAGGCTCTCAAATGTGCCAATCCACTCAAGCCTTTCGTACTATGAGAACAGCGCGTAATTGTTTATATACCCGTACTTGTACTATTATAATATAAAAATGATATCAAGGTAAAACGTCTGCACATTATGAGGTATTTATGAAATGCATTTACATTATCGCCAGCGTAGTTTGCCAGCGAAGAGTTGTATATTGGGAAATAAATTAAGATATTAACGTAAAAGTTGAATTTTAGCCTATTCCCTCTTTCTTTCTCATGAGGTTATTACAAAAAGGTTTTCACTTAACACTGAGCGTGATGAGGAGTTGGACGGTTTGGGAAATTAGGAGAGCGCGCGGTGGTTAGTTTTTTCTAAGCAGAAAAAACGCCAAAGAAAAGCAAATTGGGCAAAAAAGGCCATCTGTTTCAGCAGATTATCAGGCAGTGGAAGAAAAACTCAGTTTTTGAAGTTTTTTAGTCATTTTGATTTCAGGTATATTTTTTGTCGTGCACGTGCTAGACATAGCCTAGGTATATCATGTTCAGTGCAATTATCAATACGATAGTGTATTTTCGGCGGTTTTAGTATTCTAAAACTGCCTGTCCTCCGAGTCGTTCAGGCAGCCACAGCTTTAATAGAAAAAAAAGGGACTGATGAGTCTTAATGGGTATTTTTTTTTCTACAATCGTTTCGGCTCGAGATATTAGATGCAAGTCAGAAATTGTTTTTTTTATGTTTCATACAATTCAATTGTATGGGGCGCTTAATAGCAAACAAGCAAGAGAACGACCTCGTTTTCATGCTGCAATAACGTGACAAACACCACGGTGTGCATCCGGAAATAAATGGTGACTTTTGTCGTTGTTGCTCTGAATGCAGATTGTAACTACGGGTATATTCATCACTAGAGTATTTGGGGGGTATTGTTGCGATAGCACTGCATTGAGGTGCTAAGATATCTGGTGTATTTCCCAAAGCTTAGCAGAGACAAGTATATGAGGGTTGGAGGCGCTGTTGAAAAGTAACACTGCCAAAGTGTGTACTTGCATACAGTAGGCGATATAGCAGCGGTGCACAGGTAGTGCCGCATACGCTATGTGAACCCCTCGACCTATGACATTCTAGAAATTGGTTTGAAGTCTTTGTGGTAAAACACTCCTGCTTCCATGTTGTTTTTAAGATATTTCTATGTTTTGTATTTTTACTTTATTGTAATTTTGTAACATGTTGAAAACGCTGGCCCTTTTTCCTGGCAAGTGTTTTTGTGTTTTTACAGAGGCAATAGATACATACATAAGAGCGTCTCACTGACAGATGTCACTAGTTTCTACTCATGGGTCTGTACTCTGGAAATTGCCACATTGACAATGTTCTTGGAATTTCTTTTCTTTGAGGGGGAGACGCATTCCTTGTATTGCATTTTTGTGGAGATGATAATAACGTACTGATCCGCAGTATTAGAGGCTCTATGGTTTGCCTTATGGTAATAGGAGAGATTATTTGTTAATCTCTTTGTAATAATATTTCTGATATAGTGTGTGAAAAGCTTGAGATTTTTATAATTCTGTCCTTCTACAGACAAATGCAGCATAATAATTTTCCGCTGATCTTTGTTAAAGAGCTTGAAACTATTTATGTGATTCATTACATTTATTATTCAGTCTTTGTCTCTATGAAAATGAACTTTGATACATTTGCCAATGTGTTGTTGTAACATACCCTCTGGCTTTTATGTCTTGGTTTGACTCTATACAATGTAAGAGCCGCAGTTGCAAGGCAACAATCTTTCCTGTTAGGGCAGAAATAGCTATGCTAGGTGGTCTAGAGTTTTCATAGGACAACTAAGTGCCAGAAACACAAGATGCGCGCCTTTATGTTTATGTTTTTTTTATTCTCTCACCTGTAATCTTAGATCTAGATTTCCTGGATAGAACTTATTTATTCTAAAGGAAGTTTCTTGTTGCCTAGACTAATACTGGAAATATTGTTGTTACAGGGTCCCGTTCACACAGAATTTACATAAGGGCGTTCTTAAAAGAGAATTGTTGCTGTCTTTTGAATATTCGCTATGCTACGTTGTGTATAAATAATGGGAAACCTCGGCTACAATGTCTGCACACTCCTAAACTTCTCTATACTTGTCAATTTTATTACACTCTAGAAAAATTATTCCATCTTAACATACTCATACCTTAGAGCAAGGCAGGCGTATGGTCTCGCCGCCTCGCGAGCTCCGCTCATCCTAGATGGTCGCGCGCTCACTCGCGGTGTGCGGTTGAGGTGCTCCTCCCTCGAGCTACATATATATAGACAGTGTAGCTTGTAGTGTGTGTCGTGGCCGCCATGATGTCCTCTCCTAACCAGCGAGCACACGCGCCGTTGCCTACCCCCTCCGCCTGGCCCATCTCCCTCCCATCTTCATTCGTAGTGCTTCAGGCTTCTCCTCCGCCTCTCGCCCCGAACTCGCGCTAGCTCCTCTCGCGTATGAAGAGTGGTAATTGTCTGGAAAAAGTGTGATAGTTGGATGGGAACATAGTGCAGAGGCGATAGTGTTATCCACAGAGGAGAAATTGACTTCCGCGTCTCATTAGAGGCATAACAGATTTGACAGGATTCAGGAAAAGTTAGGCTAGAGGAGTTCGACCATTCATAAGAATTTATGAACCAGACAAATCAAAGAAATAAATCTGTGATCTCTCTCAGGCACTAAAAAGGTCAAAAGAGACAGATAAGAGAATTTATTTGTGAAAGCGCAGTATTTCTTGTTTCTGTACTAAGTATATATGAAAAAAATTAGTGAGGTTTAGTGTACTTTTTCGTTAAAACTGTAGAATGCCACTACAGGCAAGGTGAGACCCCTAATTCCAGGATGGAAAGCGTACATACATGTTACCTCTTTGGGGGTGTGTTCGAGACCTCCACATTTCAGGGTAGAAAGTTATAGTATTAGAAACAGAAAAAAAAACCTGTGCAGGTGGGTTGGAGGACTAAATGGGTTGTTGTATCATATTCATTAAATGAGCTTTAGAATAAGGGTAGGTGTGAAAACAAGCAACGTTGAATAGGATGTCGCATTTGGGCAAAAGCTGTCTGTTTTACTACTCAAGAGTCCGCTTTATGTCCATTCGATTTTTGTTGTCCGATCGGGATCCCACCTCCTGTGCTTTTCATGGCTGACGGGCTCTCACTAATTACTTTCTGTTCAAGCCCTGTCGTATTCACGGAGTCTGCGAGAATTCTGCCTCTCTCCTCAGAAAGTGAAGCAGGGCGACACAACAATTCGTACTCTGTACAGCACCAGCCATCTCATTGAGAACCGATGCTGCTTCTAAAAATCAGAGAAACTGCAGAAGATTGTGCCTAGTGTAAACCTAGACAAGGGCGACGGATCTGTTGAGCTGGAGAGTTATAGAGACTGGATTTCTAACTGTAACAAACCTCCAGCGCTGTGAAGAGAGAGATCAGTGCTCTGGAGGGGGGTGGCTCACTAGTAGGCTGCTAGTACTGAATTGCAGGCCTGGTGTGGTATGTTAGAAAGCTCTATACTCTACAAATTAAGATGCGACATTGACTGTGGACTCAGTGATGTGGGAGAGGTGGGTGATACTGACTCGGGACATGTCAGATGATGAACAGTGAATGGGGGGATGATTGTCATGCCCCATCAGTTAGAAAACATCAGTGGGAGGAGAAACACTGCAGATTTTCAGGAATGAGAGATATAAGCTTCAAGAAACAGCCGAGACTGATGAAGGCTAGTTACATCCCATTTAATACGCCAAATGGGATAGGGACACTACAGGTCAGAGTCAGAAAAAAAAATCATTGTGTTAGGACACAACAGTTTTGCAAAAATAAAGTAAAGGGTGCACACTGTTGGGGAGAGTCACGCGACTAAAGAGCAATGCAAAACGAGACTACAAATACATTCGGATATTCAGGTAGCAGCTCTACAATGGCAACGTACAATACATTCAAAAAGGAATTAAAAACAAAATTTTTTGATGAACTGCAGTATTTGGCTAAATGGAATTATGGAAATCAGTTTGAGATTCTAAGTGGTACATGATTTGACGCAACAAATTTAGTAAATGGCCCCAATACTACGGCAAACGTTTGTACTCCATTCAGGGTGGAACTACACTACATGTGTTTTCTTGGTGTAACTGTTTCATGTACTCACTATTTTCAGGGTTACGAGGCGTTCTTCTAGCCTGAAGAAGAGAATGAGGTCAGATTTGAGGTATTCCATGTAGGAGGTTTCCAGATGGAGGCAATTTTTGTTTCTCCTGAAGACGCAAAATTCTTAGTGACACTCAACAAATCTATATTCTGGACGTTTTTGTCTGAAACTGATTTTCCCTCTCTACTGCGATTGATTGCATATTTAAATTTTTAAGTGTGGTGGGTCTTTTTTTTTGTGTTGTCGTTTTGTGTGTGCATATTGTTGTATCACTTTAATTAGTTATTTTTTAATGACAACGCAAAAGATTAAAACGCAATTGTTTATGAACTTTCTGAGCTTTAGGCCTCCATATATTCCCCATCCCAGTAAGCTGTCTTGTATTGAGAATACCATGATTTGTTAGGAGATATCATCTTGGCGATCTCAGTACAGATTCATCTTTGATCCTAACTTCATTTAGCGTATGTTTAGTTCTGAATATTCTTGTCATGGTACTGTCAAAACTGTTATCTGTTTTGCTGCCTTGTGGTGGGGACGCAATTTTTCTTCTTGTTCGTACATAATCTTCCAATGTTGTTCTCAATTCCTAATAGGCCATGTGTTGTTGGTTGATTCCAATTGACAGTTATTGGTTGCGAGCAGCTCATGAGAAAGATTCCAAGAAAAGATAAACTGCTATCAACCTCAGCTCATAGTAGTATCTCGGCACGGAAAATTTGAGTAAGTGCATCATGTGGGATCCATGACAGCTGGAAAATATGATATGAAGTCCATGCATCCATTCGTCAACAGCTAAGAGGTGGATGTCTCGCCAATATCTGCATGTCGGATCATTCACCAAGGTCTATCTAGTTGCAGGTGACGCGGCAGTGGAGGGTGGCTTGTTATGTTTCGGTAAGGCGTAGTGTACATCAGGCTTAGATATTGGTGTATTTCAGTGCTCGTAATTACGCGCCGATAAAGTGCGCAAATTCGGCTGGAATCGTCCAGTCTCTATTATGGGTAATCCACAGCTTCTTCTCGATAGAGACACTATGGCTTTTAACAGTCTCCTCTCCCAGGTCGGCGAATACGTCCCTATTGGGGGAAATAAGTGGACATGTGTGATATTATCCTAGCGGCGATTCTACGTGCTCGTCTGGGTAATGAATGTTTATGGGACCGGCAAGGTGCCGACCCCTGCTCCTTCCCCCGTCGCCAGCCTCGCGCAGCCGTACTTGCGGGGCATAATTAGCCCTGCAAATAAGCGTGTGAACATAGGCCTATGGCGTATGTTCATCAGGCTTAACTGCGCGGACGCTAAATTTACCAGCCGTGTGTGACGGGAGCGAGTGGGAGTGAGCGGGGGGTAATTCACATGTTTTCTTATCTCCACGCTCTGGCGAATTCGCCGGCAGGGCGAGGGACTTAAGTATTAGTTCCTCCGAGAACTGTGGATTTACCTGTAATGAATGGGCCGTATTTTAGAATCCGTATATTGCGCACTCGGAGCGCGATAATTAACGGACGCGAAATAGAGTCCCATTTTTAAGCCGTGTGAAATCATAGTTAGGGCAACGTGTTCACACGGTCTTAAGTTCCGAGGGAGTGTTGTAGAAGTCCGATATTGAGCTCGAAAATCCGGCCTGTGAATAAGGGGCGGGACGTGGGGTCGGGGCGCCGGAGGGCGGTTGGGGTGGACGGCGGCTCCGGCCCCCCACTAGACATTGCATTGAGTTATACGGAGCCGTAGCACGTGTAGAATAATGTGCATGTACTTTCGTCATACGCGCGGGGGATCTATCGTCGCGAGGGGGGAGAGAAAGACGTGAAATCCTCTGCTTCTCTCATATGAGGTAGCATGCTCGGGATTACCGTCATGTACAGGGAAGGGGATTGTGGCGCCGTAACTAGCAGCGCAAGATCGGGCGCGGAGTGTACCGGCAGCAATCCGTCGTTACATGCTCAAATTAGAGCGTGTCGTAGAACGATACGGCTCTATAGGCTTCGTTCAGAACTTGCTAGAGTGTTGGTTTTGTGATCCGCGTTTTTACATTTCTTTTTTTATTTTATTTATTGCTTTAGTACTAAATAAGAAAGTATGTTAGAGGCTCCGGGCCAAAAGGGATCTAACACTTGTCAGTGTGATAAGACATTGAAGTTGAATGGCCAGAGAAAAGCGCACACGCTTGTTCTCACGGGAGGGTGTCTGGTGCGATGCGCTCTTCGAGAGCTCTTCCGGTCACTGCGCTTTTTGGTCATCTAGTTTTTAAGAGATTGACATGTCAATTCTTATTGCGTTTTTAGCGCACTGAGAAAGCCATAGGAAGATAAAGGAGTCGCTTTTTGCAGCATGTACAAAAAGCGCTCACGCGCGTTTCGTTGGGTACGTATCAGCATAGCGTTTTGCATCATGTAAAGAGGATGCGAAAAGGCACTGGGAGGCTCGGACTGGGGGTGAGCTGGAGAAGTGCGTGCGGGGAGGCGCCAGGTAGAGCGGCCAGCGCGGCGCAGGTGGAGGTGGGTGGTGCAGGTTGTCGGCGGACGGCGGAGGAGGTGTCGGCGGCGGCGGAGGAGGTTGGCTTGGGTGGCCGGGGCGGAGGTAAGTTGTACGGCGGAGGGAGGGTTGTGGACCGTGCGCTGGGTCGGCGCAGGTGACTCATGAGTGGGATGCTGGGGCAGTAATCACAGTCAGTCAGTTGAGAGATATGGGAGTTGGGGCAGACCCAGGTCCTACGTCAGTGAGTGAAGTGGGAGCTTGGGGCTGAAACGATAGATGATGGGAGCTGGGGTGACAAAACGAATGACAATGGGAGTGCTGGATGACACGAATATGGAAAGAGAGAGAGAGAGAGACTTCTGAAAGCGGTGCGTTAAAAGCAAGTGAAAAAAATTTTTAAAAAAAGGTCCAAATAAAGTATCCAATGCGTTTTTGCGGACCCGTTTCCGGATGCGCTTTTCAAGTGCCAAAAAACGGATCCTTTAAAAAAAAGGATCCAAAAACCCCTTTTTGGAAAAGCCAAAGGGGATAGGTCCATGGCATCAGGCAAGGCCTTTTCTGGTTTGGAATTTTTCCTAAAAAAAAAGGTGAAGACGAATGTTTTCAATTTTTCTTTAAAAAGATTGGATGCAAAAAAAGTATAAAAAATGGAAGATTGGAAAAGGGTGATTTGGAGGGTGGAGAGTCAATAGCCCGAGTTGATGGGGGGGAAGGGGTTTTGGAAAATCAAGGGAAAAGGGGGGGCTGATCGAAAATTGAAGAACTGTCAAGTTTGGTAAATGAAGCTTAGATGTGGGGGTTTTTTCACAGCCAAAAAAGATGGCTATTTTACCCGGGTCAATGTTGATCTAAAAGCTGATTATGTGAGTATCCTACAAGATGAGTTACGTCATATATTTGAGTACTATGGGTATGAAAAGGGGCAACTGGTGTTCCAGCAGAACGATGAAGGGCATCAAGGTTGGAGAAGGAAAAGGTTAATGACCATGAAGTGAGTTGCTGCATTAGCCCCCACAGTTTAGATTCAACCCCAAATTTAAAAACACTTTTGGGTAAAATTGAAGAAAAAGCTGTAATTTGTTCCCGTCCAGTTGTACCAACATTGGGAATGGTGAAGATCCGGGATAGATTTTGGTTAAGACATGTTGAATCTTTCCCAGAGCCCAGAAGGGTTCAGGCATATTGAAAACCAAGGTTGGTTTTCGAAATGGTAACAAAATGATAAAAAAATTTACTTTTTTTATTTTTTTTTCAAAACATAAAATTTCATTACAAAAGGGGCTGCAGAACTAAAAATCTAAACTTAATCAAAATAATTTTAAAAGGAAGATATTGAGCCTATGTACAAAGCTGTGTGGATGGTGAGATATGGAGCCTGAAATCAAAAGTTTAAAAAAATTTTCCATTTTATTGTCAGTGAATTTTTACCTAAAAGCTTGATTATTTTTATCATAAAAGGGGATAAAAGCCCGATGTTTCCATTTTTTTACTGTAAAAGTTTACTTAAAATGCTCCATGTATGAGGTGTCGGGGTCAGCGCTTTGGCTTACGACTCCACAGCCTGTATTTTTTGCATGCCTGAAAAGAAATTTAAAGATAAAAAGGGAAGTCTGTTTATTGACATGTATTTTTTTATTGTAATCTGGAAAGTGTATTTACTTGTTTTGACCATATTTCAGTGTGAATATGACAAAAATAAAGGGCCCAAAAAACTATGTGAAA
>JAODAL010069002.1:0-16556 GCA_025379985.1 Phyllomedusa bahiana | reverse complement strand
CAACCTGTGGAAAAGGGGTTTTTGGATATGTATAAAGACGGGACTTTATACAGGAATTGCAAAAACCACAGAAGATGAAAATCCTCAGGGCGAAGCATCCCCCCCGCATTCTCAGTAAAGTTGCAGAATACAAGTTGGAAAAGAGGCCTGAAAAAATGGTGAAGGCAAGCGCGAACTATGGCTGACCCCAGATATGCCCCCGGATTGACACGATTTTGGACTAATCTGGAAGAATAGAGGTTTTTATAGCGCAGGAACCCCTGTGAAGATGGGGGGCAAATAAGCCTCTTCACCCCCTTTGAACTCCCAACCAAAGGTAGAGCCCTAAAAAGTAAAAGGTCTGGTAAAGCGAAAAGCGGGGAAAGCCGGGGGAAACCCATACCGAACCCAAGCCCCAAACAGGGGCCCCCTAGGCGCCTTTGTCATCCAAGGGTGGATCAGGAAGTACTCCTTATGGCAATACAGAGCTAGAAGAGAGGTTTATCAGGAACGGGAAAAAGACCACCCCGGCTAAAGATGGAAAAACGGAATGGCAACACGAGACCGGTTGGTTGATGAAAACCCCTGGCCCCCCCAAGGAGAAACAAAATGGAAAAAAAGGGAAGGGGGCTACTGTGCGGGGAAAAAACCTTGGAAATACCAAGGACTTGTTCCCCCCCCGGGTTTCCCCGTGGAAAACTATGTTCCCCGCGCAGCGCAGTGGGACATTAGGGCGCGAGGTCGTGGATCATTGAGACCATTTATCTCCCATTTTTTTGGCAGATACTTCAGTGGTGGGCTATATTTCGTTTGGGCAGGTTATCATTGCGTTTTGGCGTTTTTTTATGACTGTTTTTTGTTCCCTGTAACCCGATATATTGGACAGGGGAAACGCGTGGGAAAAAGGAAATATGAAAATTGGTTTTAAGGTCGTATGAATCATCGCAATTTGAATATTACTGCCCCTTAGTCTGAAGGTGCTCTAAGTTATTATCAGTGTGTTGAAATAGAGGACGTTTTCTTTGTGTATTTATCTATTGTGCATGTTTTTGGTATACGGGCTTCATTTGAAAATTTTGAGTCCATTAGTGGATTTGGAACTCGATTTTTGGCCCTTTAAAAGGGGGGCCCGCCTTTTTTCGGGAGTTACTCTCCCTGATTTTGGTTAAGGGGGAATTATTAGGGTGCACTAGTTGAAACTTTTTTTTGTACATTAGCTTTGATTGTGCTGAATGATTTTATGGGTAATATGTTCTTTTTAAAAAATTTATTAAAGGTTAAATTTTAGATTTAGAGTTTGGTTTATTTGCTGTGATTTTTTGTGGTCCAAATTTGGTCATTTTTCTTGTATGAACAGTGATATTTTGATTTTTGGAAGGTTTTTTTGAATGAACCTGGGGGGTGCTGAAAAATGGATGGGGGGATGTCCAGAAAACCTTTCAGCTGGAGTCAGTAGAAGTGAAAGAATACGGACTTAAAGTCTTCTTCAAAAAAACTAACATTTGTTATAAAAAAAATTAAGTCTTCGGGAAACTCATTCCCTTTGAAAATTTATAAAAAGCCGGATTTTTCCCCGAGGTTTGAGGTACAGGTGACCGCTGGTGGTTAGGTCCCCAAATTAAAAAAATGGGAAGAGGAATTGTTAAGTTTTCCCTAAATTGAGGCATTCTTGAGGGGGGAAAAAAATTATTTTGGATAGGACAGCTAATAAATTAAAAGGACCATAGGAAAGCTGTTCCCAAAAAAGGGTGAACCGATTTCTCGAGACGTGGGTCTCTTGAAAAATTTCGTTAAAAAATACACAAAAGGGTTTTAAAGGAGCGGAAACATAAGCATTCATAAGAGCCCCCAAGAATTTAAAAGAAGGGGAAAGGGGCCTTTTTAAATTTTTATATGTGAGAGAGAGAAGGATACAAATATTTTCTTCAGATCCAGAGTCATCGGACAGGAAAAATCATTTAAAATAGAATTAGTTTTGGAAAGGGGGGGACCCCAAAAAGGAAGAAGAGGAAACCTCCCCCTTGGATAGGGGGAAAATAAGAAGGAAGGAGGCATTGGGAAATGTCAAATCCGGCAGGTGCTACTGTTGGAATAAATGCTGGGCATCCCCCCTCTCCCCTTTCTCAAGTTCCTCCATCCCCTCCCTTTTTTTATTTTAAACAGGGAGGCCCACCAATACTTTCAGGGGAAATAAAATTTCAACCCCCAGAAAAGGTGGGGAAAGGGGGGAAGGAGAGGAAAAAAAACCGATAATAAATTTTTAGGACCGCTTTCTTAATAAAAAAACTGAATATTGTCTGAGGATATCTTTGCCCCAACCATGGTTCAATGAATTCAATTGGGTTTAAAGGGGGACCTCAACTTGTTTTTTAAGTGAAAGGGTAAAGTTCTTTAAAAATAATGTGAAAAAAGTGTAGAGATTTGGTTTTTCCACTGAGGATCTCGGGGGGTTAAAAACCTTGGAGTTAGGGGGGGGGAAAACGGAAAGGGGGAAAAGGCCACAAAAAATTTAAAACCCAAAAAAGTAAAAGGGTTCCCCCCCGCCCCAAGACCCCAAGTAAGATTTTTCTGAGAATGGTAACACAAGTTTTTAAAACGAGATAAAAAGGTATTACATATGACACACCAATTTTACTAGACAGGAATGGTGGCTCTTAAGGAGTTGGATCTGATCGTAAAATCGTGATTAAAACCCTCAGATAAGGGGGGAAAATACGGTGATTGGATCTGATAAGTATGCCTGTGTGTAGTGGATTTTGGGGAAAAGGTAACTAGCATTTTTAAGGGGGATGACTAAAAGATTTTTTAAAGGAATTAGAGGAGTTGTTACCCGGGGAGTGGATGAGGGTTTCTGTCTGGAGATGAGGCCCTTTCTATTTCCCAAAAAACCCCGAAAAGGGGCAACTTTTTATGCTTTTCCCAAAAGTCCAAAAGGGTCTGTTCCCTTTTAAAAGGACGCCCTAGTGTCTGGGATTTAGTACTTACAAAAAATGGGGGGTATTTACATTGACCACTTTTAAAGAATTTTTTGGGAACTTTACCTTCGTATTTAGGGTACACGGATTTCCTTTAAAAAAAAATTTGAAGGAACCATGTAGAGAAGGATTTTTTTGGGCCTCAGTGGTGTGGAAGCCTGTTAGCAGTTTTCCCACCACTGGGGCCCTGCATGCGGCCAGAATGTATTTGGAAAAAGAGGTGACAGTTTAAAAAACACAACGAGTTGGTTCTAAGCTATTGGGTTTCGTTAATATAACTATTTCCTCTTCGGCCCCGGGTCTACCACAGCTCGGGGGGCACTGCAATGGGGAGTTTTCGCTCCCCCGTATGCTAATTTGTTTTGGGTGGTGGGAGATGGGCCTGGTGTTCGGAGGGAAATGGAAAAACCATAAAAAATATACTGTATTGGGTAGGTACATCGAGACGTCTTCGTGCTGTGGCGGGGCCGGGGGGGCGTTTAAAGGGAAATTTTTTGATGTACTAAATGTGAAAGAGATTTGGGCTCAGATTTTTCATAGAGTACAGATGTCTGAGATAGCCTTCCCGGATCTAAAAATTTATTTGATGATTGGCTTTTCCCAAAAGGTACTCATGGAAGGGACCCCCATAACAGTTACTCAGATGGGAATCCCATATCCCCCAGCCCCAAAAAAGGAATCCCTAAGGGGCAGTCCTTAGGGTCCGTGAAAATTTTTCAAGGCTAGAAGATTCCCCACACAAGTGGGTGACCTTTTAAAAATAGATTTCTCGAGAGAGGATACCCCCCACCAAAATCTTCAGAGGCATTTAAGAAGCCTGGTAAGCGGAATGCTTGCTGAAATCCCCCTATCCCCTAGAAAAAAGATTCCAGGGTTTCTATTTAGGCCAATTTTACGTTCAAAACAATGAAGTCAGAAAAATCCCTTTGTAAAATTGGGGGATTCTGAGGCGGACCGGATTTGCGGGGGTCTGTCCCACAGACCCCCCAAATTACTATAGGGGGGAAGGCTCTTTAAAGGGACGATGGTTAAAAGCACTTTGTCCCCCGGACGGGGGAAGGGTTGGACCGTAAGCCCGGGGTAGTACGATGTGGCACTTGCTGTCACTGTAAATTAAAGATCAAAAACTAAACATTTTTTGAGTATGCAACGGGGAAATCGTTGAGATTTGGGACTTCATGAAATTTCCTCTAAGGGAGTAAATTACCTTTTAAAAATTTTTAGTGCAAAAAAAAAAATTGTGGGGAAGACCCTTAGAGTTGAAAGGGCCGGATTGGGGGCTTTAGGAATTTAAGACACAAGGGGAGACCCCATCTCCCGACATGTTGGCAGGAACATGCGGGAGAATTACAGGGATACCTTTTTTCCTCTGTATTGGAAAATAATTTCAAAATTTAGGAAAGGGGACTTGTAGCAAATTTATGTAAAAGGAAAAAGGGGTGGTATACCCTCTCAAATCTTGCAACCGGGGGGTTTAATGAGAATTATATTTTGGGTTGTTTTATTTGATTTTGGCACCCACAGATTAGGCATAATTTTTTATATGCCATTGGGTAGTAATTTTGGATAAATTGCCTTTCCCGTATTGAATCATTTTCAATACATATTTTATTTTTAAAAACAAGTGTATCTTTGCACTTCTTTTACAGCCCGGGCTTTGGGGGGGGTAATCTAATGTTTGAATTAAAGAAAATGTGAAAAAATTTTTCAAAGACCATTTTTGTCTGTATCTGGGGGGTTTTTATCTATATTATTGTCTCTGAAATGTAAGTGGGAATATGGATCATTGTGATCATGGATAAGGGGGCTCTTTCCAATTTTGATCATTAGGCAGGTAGCAGGTAAACAAGAAATCAATTGTTAATCATTTTTTTCCATTTTGTACACTTTTCCGTTATGTAGTGTTAAGTTTATTCCTTATGTCCCTCCCGGTTGTTAGTGGGGTTAGTCTGAGTATGGGCGCATGTCTCTAAGCAATGAGCCGGGACTAGGGTAAATAGGCTATCCCCCTGTGCTAGTTCGTTTGAGGGCCAGTTAGAGCTGCGCATGGGGGTAAAGTATGGTCCGGTTCTGTGACAGTATTGGTAATTTTATTGCTTAAAAGACCCCATCGGGGCGCGGCGCGCGTTCGGGAGCGGAGTTGGGTTTTCCCCGGTTGCGGTCTGTGTGACGGCTCTGCTGATGACCGTTTCTGTCATGCGCGGTTGTGGGCTTTACGGGGGAAACGGAGCCCCCGGGCTGTGGTAAAATATGATGCCCCGCCCAAAGGCAGTAGCATTATGGGACGCGGCATGGGGTCATTTGAGAGCGCATTTATCCTATTTATGAGCAGGTTTGTCAGTGAGTGAGGTATCATTTCTCGTTTGGCAGCGTTATCATTGTCGTTTTGGCGTTTATTATGACTCTTTTTGTTCCCCTGATGAACCCCGATTATTGGACGGGAGAAACGCGGGGAAAAATGGAAATATGAAATTCGGATTAAGGTCGTATATACGCAATTTGTAAAAATCTCTGTCCTTAGATCTGAAGGTGCTTTTAGTGTATTATCAGTGGTTTTTCAATAGGGACGATTTTTGGGATTTTCATTTGTGCATGTTTTTTTGGGATGGGCTTCATTTATAAATTTTGGTCCCATTAGTGGTTTTGGAACTCGATAGGTTGGCCTTCAAAAAGGGGGGGGCCCACCCCCTTTGGCCGATTACTCTGCTGATTTTTGGGAAGGAGGGAAAGTATATTGGTGCACAATATTGTATTTTTGTCTTGTAGCAATAGTTGATTGCTGCTGTAATGTTTTTTATGGGTTTATGTATCTTTTTAAAAAAATTTTTTAAAAGGTTTAAAATTTTAGTTTTAGAGTTTGATTTAGTTTGCGTAAATTTTTTTTGGGGGAATGTACCCTGCTATTGCGGCAGGGGGCCCAGGGGGGGCCATCACAGGGGAAAAGAACCAAGCTTTGGCCCTATTTTGAAAAACCCCTTTCCCCCCTTTTCCCAAAACCCCCCCAATTTTCAGCCCCAGGATTGCACCCTACAACAAGCTGTTCAGTCTGTGCCACTAAAAACCCCACCCCTCGCTAAATTTTCCCCTTGAAAACACTTGGCGAAGCCCAGAATACCCCCTTCCAAAGGACCCAAGTGGACCCCCATCCAGTTTGCCAAAGGGGGAAAAAATCGAATATGTTTAGTGGCAGTGGAATTTTTTTCAGGATGGCCAAGAACCATACACAGGGCCCAAACATGATCCAAAGTAACGGCAAAGAAGTTGTTTAAAACCTGAAATAGTTGTCGATTTGGATCCCTAAGGTGATCGAGTCAGCCGGGCCCCAGAAATTCTTTTTCCCTCGTTTTTCCGAGAATTATGGAACATGTTAGGGGTAAAATTTGGGCCTCCACACGCCGTACCACCCCCAAAAGCTCTGCAAAGGGTTTGAGAGAATGAATGGTTGCTAAAGGGAAAAAATTCTTGAAAATTTAAACCGGGTGTTTTCCCATTCCCTTTGGGAAAAACTTTCCTTTTGGTCCCTACCAATCAGACCACCCCAAAGGGGAAAAAACGGGGCCGGACCCCTTTAAAATTTCTGTTTGGAAAAACCCCCCAAACCAGTGTTTAAAATCAGAGAACAAAAATTTAAAGGAAAAAAATAGTGATAGAACTGCCCAATTTGTGTTTGAATTGTTAAAAAGACTTGCTAATTTGCATGCAGCTTTTCTGCTTCTCTTCCAAATCTACGGGGTAAAATTTTACACGATTTTCCAAAACCAGGAGATCGAGGTATGTGAAAAGGCACATCAGAAAAAAATTGCTGGGAAACCCGGGTTTTTTGGTTTCCAAAGCCTCTCTCTGAAAAAGGGGACCCCACCACTAGTTTGTGCTCTTGTATATCCTTGCATTTGTTTTGGGTTTTGGGGAAAGGGAGAAAGGGGGAGCTTATTTTGGGTGGCCTAAGCCAAAGGGTTTTCGGGACTTTTCATTTGATTCTGTGATTTTTTGCCTGGGGGCCCGGTTTTTTGTAAGGGTGGGTCTCATTTTAAACGGGAAAAGCTCTCAATGGGGGACGGGCTCTATTTGTGTGGGGCCCCGTCCGGGGAATAAAAATTTGTACAAAGGGTTCCGATGGGGGATGGAATAGGGTGAGGTTGGGGATATAAGCCCAAAAAAAAAGGGGGGGAAAAAAAATTGGAAAAAAAAAATAAAAAAAAAAATGGGACGGGTTAGCCCGGGTTTGCACTGTCCAGGGGCCCAATACAACGGGGGGAAATGGTTTTTTCCCCAAAAAAATGTTCCCCTCTCTTTTTGAAATCGAAAACCCCGTTTTCCCAGGGGGGGCCCGGGGAAAAGTATGTCCTGGGACCCTATGAGGGGATCTTTCAACCCCATTGGGGCCTTATAGAACTTAAAGATTTTAAAAGGGAAAACCAACCACAGCGACCCCCACTCCCCCCCAGCGGGAAGGCAGATTCCAAAACTGTAGCGTTTGTGTCCAAATTCCCAAATTATACGGGGGAAAGGATGTTTTCCCCATCGGGGACACAGACTTTCCCCAGGAAAAAATTTCTGGGGTTTTAGAAGGGTCAAATACACTATTGGGCCCACAATCGGGATTTTGGGCTGTTGGCTTGTGCTGGAGCCAACCCCCCACAGGGAAAAACCCACCAACCACATAGGGGATAAAAACTAAAGGGGATGTTTTTCAATTAATACGGGAAACCCAAATAAGGGTTGGGATGTAAAGTTTTTAAAAACCCCTTTTAATTTAAAAAACCCAAGGTACCCCCTCCAGGAGATTTGATGGTTTCCGGAAATTTTAACTTTGCTTTTCCCTAATGTATCAGCCCAAAGGATCTTTGGGAAATCTTCTCAAAAGGGTTTTGTCGGGGAGAATCAAACCCCCGGGTTGGAACTCTTCAATAAAACGGGTATTTGTAGATGTTTCTGGTTGTGTGGAGAGGGCAGATTAAAAAGTTTTTTTTAACCAACCCGGGTAAAAGGTCAATGTACGGGGTTTAAAAGTTGTCCATGCCTTTTAAAAGCCTTTCCCAGGGATCCGGCCCCAAAAGGAACCTTCCCAAAGGGAAAAAGGGGGAACAACCAAACTTTGCTCATGGGGACCCCAAAAGTCAAAATTGATGCAATAGGGGCCCCTTTGGGGGGCCCCAGACCAGTTTAAAACCCCAAGCCCAGATAGCAGCAGGGTTTCCCTTCTTTTTCCCACGGGTTTCCAAAATCAAAAAAAAAATGTAGATTGGTTTAATTTTATTTATTATAACCAACGGGAGGTTTGTAAATTTACAGCAGAGAGGTTTAAAAAGGTTTTTAACGAGGGGGCTAGGCCCCAATACCAAAATTGCCCCCTCCCAAAACCCGATTGGCAATAGCCCAGGGGTTTTACCCGAGAAAGGGTGGGTTTGGGGTATGGTAGGAGAGAATGCTGTACTTCATCCCAAAACAACACGGGGGTGAAGGGGAAAAATTCCCCTTTTTTTCCCTTTGGGGAAAAAATCGGGAATTTATGAAAGAATTAAGGAGAATTAGGGGGTTATTCCTGGGCAAATTGGGTTGACGGATTGGAATGGAGGGGGGAACCCCCCAAGGGTTTACAAAAAAATTGGGTTTCCCAATTCTATGGTTATTTCTGGGTGGTTTTGCTTTTTTGTTCTTTGCGGGTTTTTGCCCCCCATTTAAAAAAATCTACTAGCCAAAAAAACCTCTGGGGGAAACCGGTGGTATTTTCTAATGAAAGAAAAAAAAACCCTCGGGATGCTTTGAAAAAAGTTGAGACACCCCCCATATCAAGAAAAAGGAAAATGAAAAACCACAAAATTGTTTTCAATTAATTTAGGGTTGGGAAGGGGGGACCTCACATCAAAAAAGGTGGGTTTTAGTGAGGGGAAAGGGGACGGGAGTTGTTTGGGATAGAAATGGCTCTCGGCGAACCTCAGAAAAAAAACCCCCAAAACCCCATCCCCAAACAGTGTGAGCGTTACAGGCTTTTTTATGAAAATTAGAGTTTGGTATAGGGAAAGTTGGCTTTTTTAGGGGGGAATTGAGGGTTAATGCTAATTGGTACTTTGTGTGTTTCAATAAGTTTAAAGTTTTTTTTAAAAGAAAAATTCCAAGTTTTCCCCCTTTTAAAAGGGCCCTTTCAGTATCCTTTTGGAGGACGTTTGATTGTGCAAAATTTGAGGTATTAAGTTGGCCCGATTCCATGTATATATCCTCCCAACCCAAGGACGGGATTTTTGGGACTACATGCCCCAAGAAGAACTGTGTTTACAACCAGAAAATTTATCTGGGGGCAACTATTTTAAAAACCAATAGGGGAACTTTGTGTTTAAACCCCCCCTAGGGGACTGTCCCATTCGCACCCCCCCGCCACTGCACCCCATATAACTATGTTTTCCCGGGGGTGAAAAAGGAGGGAAAGGTTGCTTTGGAAAAGTTTGGGGACCAGAAGGGGGCGTGCCCGGAAGCCGGGGAAAGATGGCGTTAGAAAAAGAGCTCCGGGGAAAAGACTGCAAAACTCGCAATTCCCCCGCTCAGCTACTGCCCAAAAATGGGAAAAGAAGAGCTAAATTTTACTAGAGAAGACACCGGGGTCGGCGGGGCGACGCGTCCCCCAAGCCCGGGCCCCTTGGGAAAGCCTTCCTTAACGGAAACCCAAGCCGCGCCCCTATCTTTCCTGCCGGCCCCAAATTGTACGGGGTTTTTAAAGGGGGCCCAGGAGCGCAGCAACACCCGGGGGAGGGGCCCGAACAGAGGCAACATTTTTCCCCTCCCCGGGGCCCGGGGGAACAAAAGGACCCTTTTGCAGTGCAGGGGAGCACGCCGGGACAGGGGGAAACCCGGGGGGAGTGAGAGCGATTGAGCGGGCAGGTCCCCTCTGGGGCCCCCCGGCCCACCCCCACGTGCCATCCCCCCAGGGAGGTACACCCCACCCGGGCCTAACCCCCTTTCCCTGCTCCTACTTTGCTTGGCGGCATCGGGGGCTGTCCCAGCCAGGCACCATTTGGACCCAAAAATTAATAGGGCCCTTTTAAAAAGGGCCCTCCCCTGGCCAGGAATCGGGCCCCCTTAAAAGGGGCGGGGGGGAAAGGGGGGGGATCCTGGGGGCCCGGGAAAAGGGTTCATTTCTTTTCCCCAAATTTAATACAAAACCCGGGCGTGGCCAGCTTTTTCAGGGCCCAGGGACCCCTGTGTTCCCTCTCCCCCAAATCTTGGGGGTCGGATCATAACCCCCCATGGGCTAAAATTGATCCGAAGCTCCCCCACCAGGGATGAATTAAAGGAGCATTGTTCTGAGGTCAGGGGGGCCCTGCCAAGGTGCTTGAAAGGGAAGAAATATCAGCGCTCGGAAAATGACTTTTTAAAATGATGCCTCCAGGGGGGGATTTAGAGACTGACCAGGATTAAAACTCGCCAAAACCTTGGGTCAAAAACACCCCGCAAATTTCTGCCCAATTATCTTCTGGGAAGGAAAGGCCGCCCTTTGAGGACCTTGAAAAGAGGGGCAGGAAAAAAGTGGTGTCAAAGGGGCCCCCCGGAGGTCCAAGGTGCAGAAAACGTACAGGAGGTTCTGGACTCTCTGTTTTTCCCAAATTCTTGGGCCCAACCCCCTTTCCCCCCCCTTAAAGGGGGGGCAGAGCAAGGGCCCTGGGGCCCCAAAGGGGTCTTCCCCCTACCAAGGGATTTTTATTTGGTTTTTTCCACGGGCCCCTCTCTAAAAAGGGGGCCCCCATGGAGAAGGGTTGGGGGGGGTGAGGTCCCCTGGAATTTTCCCTGGCCACGATTCAAATCTTCCAGGACCCATCCTGGCTTACCCCACAAAAGAGGGGCCCTTTTAGGGCCCCCTTTCCAATCCTTTAAGACCGGGAAAATCCTTTACCGATGGGAATTTTCCCTTTGCGCTCACGGGGGTGTTTGGGGGGGTCGCTCAGCTACGCTTAAGGGCTTTCTCTGATTTGGGGCTTTCTGCGAAGTTCCCTTTAAAATTCCTCAAAACCCAAAAAGGGAGACTGGGAAAAATTTTCCATCCTGTCCTCCCCCTCCTCCTGCATGGCAGGTGGTTTCCTCCCGTTAAAAAACGTCCCTGGACAGGGCCCCGGTGGGGTCGGGAACCCCACGTTCCCACCTACTGAAGATTCTGGTAACTGTTGTCCCCGTTGTTATGGCTGCTTTAAAATGTTTTTTCAACCCCCGGGGGTGATTTTGGGGAGCCTCGCTGTCCCTGCGGTGTATAATTTTCCCCCTTCCTTAGGTTAAGGCCCCAAGGCCAGTTCCCTGTTATTTTAGGGACTTACGAATATTAAAGTAGCATTTTTGGGTTTTCTTTCCCGGGGTTTTCTCACAGGGTCGGTTGTATTTTCTGTTCCTTAAATTTTTGGGGGGTTAGGGGTTTTGGGGTTTTTCGGTGGTTTTGGAGGGGGAGCCCTTTGGGGGAAAAATCTTTTTCTTTTGGGCCCTGTTTGGGGTCCCCCAGGTGAGTTTGGGCACACACCCCCACTCCCCTTCCCCCATACCAAGTTTTTACCCGTTTTTTTGGCTTGATCCCCGGGAAATGGGATTTTTACTTTTGGGGGTTTTCTTCATTTTTGGGGTTCATAAGTGTTAATTTTTTTTCGTTTGTCTCTGTCCCCCTCCCATCCGGGGTGTCACCCCCCTGTTCCTGTCAAATGAGGAAAGAATCGTACCAAGATCTGATACGGGAGGGGGAGGAAATGGGCCGATCGGTCTCCTTGTTTGTGGGGGGGGGAGTTCCCATAAAGTGGGGTTTGCTGCATTTTCTTTTTTGTTTTTAAAGGGCCCCAAATTTGATCACCCAAACGAAGGGGGCTGGCCCTTTGGGAATGTAAAACCTTTTGGGGGGGCCCACAATTTTCTTTTACAGGGGCGCACTAAACGCTGGGGACCTTAAATTTTTCTAAGTTTTATTTCCTCTAAAAACCTTCAATGCTTTTGCCCCACTAAAAAAAGGGGGGGAGTGGCCATATGGGGGGTGAAATTTGTGTCCCCTGCGGGTCCATTGTCGCTTCTTTTTCCGGGGGTCGCTTCATGTTTTACAGGTCGTTACAAAACCCTCCCGTTTCGCTCTGCAATGTGGATTCCCCAATTTAGCTCAGAAGGTTTCTTTAAAAAAGGTTTGTCTTAAGCTTTCTTTGGGCTTTCCCCCGTCATCTTTGAAGGGGAGGGGGGGGCTTCAATCTGGTTTTTTCCCAGGTCATGGATCGTTCTAAGTTGGGGGGAAAAACCCCCAGGGCTAGTCAAGTTTGGGCCTTTTCCCGTAGCCTTCAGGAAAAGGGTTTGGGGCCCCGGGGGTTTGGTTTTATATATGGGTATTTATTTAACCCCCCGAGGGGATAGGGGTATTTTCGTTCTTCTCCCATCCCCATAAAACTCATTCCCGATTGGATTACTTTTTTTTGGGAAAAATCCCCATCTCCGGGCCCGTTTTGGGGTCCCGAAATTGAGCCCATTTTTTGGTCTGATTTAGCCCCCGTCATGGGGCGATCTAGACTTTCAATCACCTGCCCTAGGTCTGCCCCCTGGAGTCTGGGAAAGAAGTTTAATCAAGAAAAACCCCGCCCCAGGGAAAAAATTTAAAAGCTTTTTTGTCGTCTTAAATTTTTAGGGCTAATTAGGGTCCCGGGTTTTATCCCGTGGGCCCTGTTTTTTTGGGAGGCCCACAAAGGGGGGGGTTTTTAGGGGCGAGTGTTTGCCCTTAAAGGAAACTAGGCTGAAGGGGGATTGGGGAAACCCAAAAAAAATAGCTTTGCGGGTCGACCCGAGGGTTTTGCATAAAGAAAATTTTCCCCCGCACCCCCCTTTCCCTCCCCACACTGAGACGTTTTGGGGAAATTTGAGGGGAACTGAGGGATTTAGCGGTTTCGGCGGTAGAAAAGCCCCCCTCTACTCTAAGCAACGGTATTTTTAGTTTGGCAATAAAGCCCACACGATTTTTTTTGTCGCCAAAATTAAGGAAGGGCTGTCAAATCCTTTCCACAACCCACGTGGTAAAAATGGGGACTCTGTTCTATGTTTCCCAAGTGTTTGCCAAAAATTTTTTGGGGCTTCCCTTTTTAAAAATTTTACCCCCCTGCCGTGGGGCTTCCCGGGGGGGGGGGAAAAATGGCCCAAAAGGCTTTTTCCCGACTTCCTCCATTCTTGTCCCTTGCCTTTCCTCCCCTCGGAGGCCTTGCCTCCTTAATTTCGCCAGTTGAGTGGAGGAGTTGTTTGGAAATCCGAGGGCCCCCCCTTGGTAAAACACCGGGGCCCGATGGACTGCCCCACCCTTTCTTTAAAAAATTTTTTTTGTTTTTTTGGGCCCCCCCCCCTGGGTCTCGCTTTTTAACTCCTTTCCCGAGGGGGTCACCCATTCCGAGCTTTCCTTTTCACATTTAAACCCCACTTCATTCTTAAAAAAGGAAGGACCCCAAACAGTTTGTGCGAGTTATAGGCCCCTATCCCCCTTGAACTCGGATATTTAAGATATTTCCCCAAATACTGGCCAATGGGTTTGGGGGTTTTGGCTTTCCCCGCTGATCCATAAGGACCCGGTAGGGTTCGTCCATGTCGTTAAGGGGGGGGGATAATACAGGCGGGCTATCGTTTTGATTGACATCGTGAAAAACTCCCCTCGGAGCCCGGCTTAAACCTTTGCCTCGTGCGGAGAAGGGGCCCTTTTATTCGGCTGGGGTGGCCCTTTTCCCGTTTGGGAAAACCCCGAAAAATAAGGGGGTTTGGTGGGTCTTTTATGGGGCAATTTTGGGGGCCTTTTTTCTCGACCCCTTCCCGGGAGCAGTAAATTGCCAAAATTTAACCCCAGAGCCCTTCCCAAATTTAAAAAAAAGGGAAAATTTGGCAGGGGTTTCCCCCTTTTTCCCCCCTCCTTTTTGGGTTTTGTATTGAAACCCCCCGGCCGGGTGCCCTTTTTGGGTTAAAACCAAAATCAAGGGGGTTCCGGGAAGGGGGAAGGGGTAGGGGGTTTTTAAAATCTCATTATTTGAAAATTTATATCTTGCTGGGCCCTTTATAGTTTACATGTTTTAAATTCCCGGGTTTGCCACCCCTTTATTGGAAAAGTTTCAGTCATCTGTCCCGGGGACAAGGTAAATGCCCGGGAAAGGGCTGAAAACTTCCCTGTCAAACCTCCCCCCTGAGGTCCTGTTATCCCCTTTAAGGGGAAAAATTTTCCCCTCTCAATGGAAATCCCAATCCCCAAGTACTTGGGTTTCTCACTAAAAAAACCAGCTACAACTCCCTTTTCCAGACTAATTTCCCCCCGTTATTTTGGGAGAAAACGTTTGCTTTCCCCCAAAAAATGGAAATTCCCCGCCTATCTCACTTTTTTGGGAGAATAAAATACGGTCAAAATGTTATACTAAACCCAGACTTTTATACTTGTTTGACACCCTTTTAGGTGGCGGTACCTCTGAGGGAGCTTAGGTCCCTACAGGGGCTTGCCTACACTTCATCTGGGGCCCAAAGGGGGGACCCTAGGGTAGCCAAAGAGATTTTTGATGGGGGGCCCTAAACAGAAGGGGGGGCTTGGCCCGGGCCCAATTTTATTCACTACTATTGGGCCACACATCTCCGCCGTACCCCGGCTTGGAAAAGGCCCTTAGATCTTATGCTAAAGGGTTTGGAGGTGGAAAGCTCTGGATGGCTCCCCAAACCCCCCCCAAATTTCCTTCCTGTGGCACTCCCGGCCTTTACCGGGGGGCGAAAATTTTCCTTTTGGCCCCCAAATTTGACACACCATTCAGATTTTGGCAAAATAAGCAAAGGGGAGATTTAAAAATTTGGGTTCCCCGGCCTCACCTTTGACCTCATTTGTATTTCAACCCCCTCTTGCCAACCAGTTTTATCGGATAATTTTTTCTCGACCTTTGGGTGGGGCGGGACCTTTTTCCGCCCTTTTTGGGTATAGCCCAGGGGGAAACCCACAAGGGAAAGTCCTTTCGAGGTTTTTGCAGAAAGAACCCTGACCTCCCGCAAACCTCGGGGGTTTCACTATTTTACAATTTTTTCCCCTCCCTTTCCCTTTTAAAGGAACGAAAAACTTTAAACCCTTCCCCCCCCTTTGAGTCTCTTTGGGAAGGCGGGCACCGCGGGCAAAGGGATTGTTTTCCCCAATTTCTCTCTCTTGGGTTAAACCCCCCACATTTAAACCTATGATTTACAAATATATGGAGAAGGGGAGGGGTTTTTTGGGTAGACCAATTCCTACCCACATGCAGTCCCCCTTTTGGAAAACAGGGGGCAAAAACATCGACATGTCCCGGCTCAAAAGGGGAAAACCGTAAAAGATTCTTCTCTTTTGGTTTTCCACCCCGATTTAGCCCCCGCATAGGGGGTTTTCCCCCAAAACCCCAACCCAGTTGGGTGGGGAAAACCCGGGCTTCGGGAGGGGCCCTTCCCCACATCTTTTGGATTGCCCGGGGGTGGGAAAACCCTTTTTTGGGGAAAAGGTCAGGGATCCCTGGGGAGGGAAGGGGGGGTGGAATCCAATTTGGGCCCCTTGATTTTAAATTGCTTAGCGGCCCAGCCAGAAATTTTCCCTAAAAAATAGCGCAAACCCCATCAGCACGGCTTAAAAGAGTTTGGGGCCTAATGCGGCGAAAAAGGGAAACAAAACGATCCCCCCGGGGAGAGGGGGATCCCCATACAAAATGGGGGAGAAACCCCCCCAATGGAGCAAATAACGGGTTCCCTTTAAAAAAAACCGGGGTTTGGGCCAATTTTTATAAAACGGGGCTGCCTGGGGCACCAACCCGGGGGAGGTTTAAACCCGTTCCCCGAGAGGCTTTTTTAAAAAAAAAAAAAAAAAAGTCAGTGTTTTACAACTGGTTTTTTCGCCCCCCCTTTCCCCCCCCACGACTCCTTTTTTCCCTTTTTTCCCCCGTCCTTTTTTGTCCCCTTTGTTGTTGGTTTCCGTCCCCGTCTTAAGATTTTTTTTGGGTTCTTCCCATTTCTTCAAAGGGTTTCAGCCCTCTCCCAAAGGAAAAAAGATTTTTTTTTAATTTTTTTTTGGGGCATGGAATCCTTAAAAATCTTTTTAAAATTTTTCCTTTAATATGCCCATTCTTAAAAACTTGTTTATGGTGTAATCTGTTTTCTGCTGTTTTCAATGCCTTTTTAAAAATATAAAAAAAAAATTCTTAGTTTAAAAAAAAAAAAAAAAATTGGACCAGCAAAAGCCGTCTGCTCTTTCTTTTTATTGGCCGGGGCCCCTGCACTTTTGACACTGATTTTGGGGGGGACCGGGGTGGGAACAGGGATCCCTTGGGCGCTTTATGACCCTTTACAGTACTTTTAAAAAGGGAAAAACAGATGGGGTTTAAAAAATTTTTTTATTCTGAGATACCAACTATGTCAGTGTGTACCTTTTTGTGGGGAAATACTGGAATTTTGCACCTTTTATTTATTAAAAGTTTTTGTTTTTTTTATTTCATTCGAAGGGGTTTCTTGGGTTTTGTGAATTTGTATTTTGAAACCCCCTTCCAAATTTAAAAATCGTTTTCTATGATTTGTAATTGTAATAAACGGATAACACATTTTTGGGGTAGGGGTGCCTTGAATGGTATAAATATACAATGGTATATGTGA
>JAODAL010069001.1:0-16557 GCA_025379985.1 Phyllomedusa bahiana | reverse complement strand
GGATTTTTGCAGTAACAAAGAACCTGCAGTTACTAGAAATGATGTTTATCCAATGTAAGTTCAGGCTGCCCAATATCCAGGAAATATTTCAATAGCAAACTGTTAATAATAAAGATATTCCACTACAATGTCTACACTAAGTCTTGGTGAACTTTATCCAGTGTTCTTTATAGATAGAGCTTGTCTGTGTTCGCCCGCGGGCCCCCCCCCCACTCTCACCGTCGTGAATTTACAGCGGTAGATGCTGCTTTAAAATTCTCTAGCTAACTACATAAAATCTTCAAATCTCTAATCTTACTAAATTGGAAGGATCACAGCTAATAGTAGAGGTTTCTCTGTGCAGAAATAGACTAATTTCGCTGAGCTGTTTGGCCACAGGCAGAGCGCAGGTCCTATCCCTATGAGACGCTGAGAGACACTGAGGCTGAAACAGGAAACGCTGTTCTATGTCAAACGAGGTCATGTGATTTTTCCAGCCAATCGCAACCATACACATCCCAGTCATGACGTCGCACACACATCTCACCCTGCTCTATTCTGTAATCTCATTTGCTGGCCGCCAAAATTACAGGCGCGATCTTAATAGATGATGCACAGATTTTAACCTTAATTATCGCATGATCTGGAAATTTCGATCACCATAAAAACCTTGCCGATTTCAACTTTGTCGATAAAAATCGCTCAACACTACTCATCAGCAATATCATCATATGAAGCGTTGGCTCAAGTTTGCAAAAAAGTACGAAAAGTGGTCAGTAGAAGGTGGAAAGCAGGTGAATTGGAGCAATAAGATGAAAGTTAATAGAGTGGGCTTTGATGGGCACAAATGGCAAAAGGGAGCTAACAGATTGAGAAATTGAAAGAAATGTCAAGTTTGGTTGTTTAATAGCCAAAGGTGTTGGATACTTGACCAGGATCAATGATGATCTCAGTGCTGAGCTACATGGGAGTATACTACAAGATGAGTTACTTGGTACACTCTAGCACTATGGGTATATAAAGGATGACATAGTATTCCAGCAGGACAATTACCCAAAGCATACATCGAGATTGGCAAAGAAATGGTTCAACGACAAAAAAGTAGAGTTGCTGAATTGGCTCCAAAGTCTCCAAACCTCAACCCAATCAAACAATTGTGAGTAGAGTTGAAGAAAAAGCTGTATCCGTTTCCAAGTGAGTCGACCAGAAGGCACCAACATTGGGAATGTGTAGAAGAGACCTGGAATCAGATTTCAGTCAATACATGCTTGAATCTGATTGAGAGCATGCCCAGAAGGATTCTATTAAAAGCCAAAGGTGGAGTAACAAAATACTAACAAAATGCTGAAAATGTAACTTTAGATTTTTAGGAGCAAAACGGTAACAATGCAGCTAGTTGACAAGCATATGCAAAACTAAGTATATGCTAAATAGTTGCAAGTACTGTTGAGCGATTGCGTTGTCCATCGACATCGGTCGATGGTCGATAGTCGACCATCATCGACAAGATAGTCGATAGTGAGCAGTCGATTATGAGCGATGACCATTAAAGTCTATGGGAGAGCAACAACACCTTCATTCTTACACCCAAACAGGGCTGGAGAAGCTGGAATTAACATCCACAACAGTCAAATGGATACGTGCTACATCTTAGGCAACACACTTAGGTTATATAAGCCACAGAAAAAAAAACACACAACAGTCACTATCCCTGTCTTGTACCACAGCATGACCCTGAAACCTGCATCACCCACAAATTAAAAAGTGCCAGAAGGCAGTATGATTTGAACCATCATCTTACTTGAACTGGACATTGAATATCCCTGTCCTGGAATGCAGCATGAGCCCCAAACCTGCATGACCCGCAAATTTAAAAGTGCCGGAAAAAGGAGTCTTTCAACCACCATTTTAGTTGAACTGGACATTGACTATATCTGTCCTTTACCGCAGAATGACCATTAAACCTGTCTGACCCACAGATTCAAAAGTGCCGGAACAAGGAGTCTTTCAACCACCATTTAGTTTGACTGGACATTGACTATACCTGTCCTGGGCCACAGCATGAGCCCCAAACCTGCATGACCCCCAGATTCAAAAGTGCCGGAAAAAGGAGTCTTTCAACCACCATTTTAGTTTCACTGGACATATACTGTCCCTGTCCTGGGCCACAGCATGAGCCCCAAACCTGCATGACCCCAGATTAAAAAGTGCCGGAAAAAGGAGTCTTTCAACCACCATTTTAGTTTCACTGGACATATACTGTCCCTGTCCTGGGCCACAGCATGAGCCCCAAACCTGCATGACCCCAGATTAAAAAGTGCCGGAAAAAGGAGTCTTTCAACCACCATTTTAGTTTCACTGGACATATACTGTCCCTGTCCTGGGTAGCGCTTGCCCCTCCGTATGAGTGCGGACCAATTGAGCTTCACTTGGAAATACTGGTGGTTAACGCTCCTGTTCCACCCAGGTGCCCTTTTTCTTGGCATTCTTTTTCTTATTTTACTCAACGTGCTGGAGGAAATTGTCTCTGTACTTTGGTCTCTGTCCGTGCTCCATACTCCATGTCCTCTGAATAACCTACATCTGGTCAAGTTTTCCTGTACCTCCCTTGTACAATTCAGAGGAATTTTTTTACCAGCTATTTTGTACATGCAAGTTTTTTAGTAGTTTAATTCTAGAAAACACATTTTTAAAATACTATGGATTCCCACCATGTCTTTGTTTCTCTTTTTTCATTTGTATTATATGGGTTGTCTCATTTCTGGGATTGATTGCTTTGTTATAGATCTTTCAAAAACATGTCATTTTGCATTATGTGTCCATTAACATTGTCCTACCTATTCCTGTTTCTGACAGCACCATCACCCTTGAGCCTCTCTTGACAATTGTGATGAACAAATGTCTGTTAGAGAAACAACATTTTTTTAGAATAGGAACTGTAGTATAGCTGCATTTCAAAGCAAAATGCCCCAAAAATTCAAAGCATGACCTTTGAGCCACTTTGGACAATTGTGAAGAACAAATGTCTGTTAGAAACAACATTTTTTTATAATAGGCCCTGTAGTATAGCTGCATTTCAAAATTAAATGCCCCCAAAAATTCAAAATGCCCCTTAGAGCCACTTTGGACAACTGGAAGAACAAATGTTGTGGGAAAAAAACCATTTTTTTATTGGGGCCCCTTTGGGATTGCTGCATTTCAAAAGCGGGAAAGACCCAAAAATTAAAAAAAATGACCTTTCAGCCCTATTAAAATTTGTAAAGGGGGGAAAGGGCCACTTAGAAGCCAAAATTTGGGCCCAAAAAGGACCGGGTTTAAAACCCGGGTTTAAAACCACAGCTAAAAGGACCCCAAAAAATTAAAAATTACTTCTCGGCCACTATTAAAAAATTTTGAGGGAAAAATCCCCTTAGAAGCCAAACTTTTTCTTTTCCCAAAAAGGACCATGATTATTGCTGTTTTCCCACATTACAACCCCAAATAATTAAAAAAAATGACTTTCCGGGCCCAAATAAAAATTGGAGGGGGGGAAATCCCCCAAAAAAAGCCACATTTCTGTTCCAAAGGATCATGTTTATTGCTGTATCTCACACTAAAATGACCCCAAAAAAAATTAAAAAAATTGACTTCCACCCATATTAAAAAATTGTGAGGGAAAATTCCACAAAAAAGCACATTTCTTTTCCAAAGGCCCATAATTATACTGATTCACAGCAAAAAGCCCTCAAAAAAGCCCAATCCCAAAAAATTTCAAAATTTTTAAATGAGAAAAAGGGAAATTTCGGGGGTTGGGCCCAAAAAATTTTTCTGTCTTTTACAGTCCCCCTCACAGAAAAAACCCAAAAAATGAATTTTGGGAAAAGAGAAAAAAAAAGGGCAGTAAGAAATGATCTTTTTAAAAAACTTTTTTTCAAGGGGGACCTTTTTCTGTTTGAAGAAGAATTGGAATGGGACGGGCCTTTAATCGGTGACCTCGGGAATTTTGGGGCCACAAATCATCAGGATCCAGGGCCTGATTTCTTGATGAAATTTCAACGACCCAACATTATCTTGGAATCCCCGGAAAGGCGTTTGTCTTGTAAGGGGACCCTCCAGTGTGCTAAAGGGCCCCGCTCAATTTGACGCTGGTTTCTGGGCGGACAACACCTCTAGGCTTTGATTAGACCAGCTCGGGCCCTTTTCGTCCTTTTTTGGATCCCCCAAAAAAGGTCTATTGGGCCCAAAAACCCACTTTAAAAAAAAACATCTGGTGTTAAAGCCACAGATATTTTGTGCCCCCTGATCTTAAGTTTGGTTTTTTGGGGTTTGGGTGTTGGATGTGTTCCCTGGATTGCGGGCATTGGTGAGGTTGTAAACAAAGTTGCCAAGGTCACCCATTGGCTTCTGCCACCTTCCCTGTGCTGCCGCAGCCTGGGGGGCACTCTATGCTGTCACGTCGCGGGATGTTTTTTCCCCCGTGAAAATTTGGGGGAAAACTTTAAAGAGACAAAACAGATTTTTCCCCTTTGTTGATCAATCGGCAAGGTCCCCCAAATTTCCCTGCATTTTTTTTTTATTTGGGGGGGTTGGAAAGGAAAAGTTGCTGGTTTTGTTTTGAAAACCGGGGAAAACCCAGGAGGGGTGGCCACCAGTAAATATTGTTCATTTGGGGCCCTTTAAAAATGGAGGATCAGGGTTGGAGGAAAAGGGGACCCACCCAACCCCATTCATGTGAAAGATTTTCCCTTGTTTTTCCCAAAGCCTCTGGTGGGAGGGGCACTGGGCAAACGTCTTCCTCTCTTCCTCCCCCGCCTCAAATTCGCCCCCAAACCTTTTTCCCAAGGGCCCCAGGGACGGGGGGGAAATTTTCGGTTTTAGGTGTTGAGCGATTGGGTTGGGCTATGAGATCGAGTTTTGTCAAATAGTGGGCCCGCTATCGATAAGGTTTTCGTAGTGAGCATCGATTATGAGCGATTACCATTAAAGTCTATGGGAGAGCAACATCACTTCATTATTACACCCAAACAAGGCGGAGAAGCTGAAATTAACATCCACAACAGTCAAATGGATACGTGCTACATCTTAGGCAACACACTTAGGTTATAAAAGTCACAGAAAAAAAGTCACAGACCATTCACTATGTACCACAGCATGACCCTTAAACCTGCATCACCCACAAATTAAAAAGTGCCAGAAGGCAGTATGATTTGAACCATCATGTTACTTGAACTGGACATTGAATATCCTGTCCTGGAATGCAGCATGAGCCCCAAACCTGCATGACCTCCAGATTTAAAAAGTGCCGCAAAAAGGAGTCTTTCAACCTCCATTTTTGTTGAACTGGTCACTAACTACATCTGTCCTGTACCGCAGAATGACCCTTAACCCTCTATTACCCACAGTTTATAATGTTCCGGAAAATGGAGTCTTTCAACGTCCATTTTAGTTGAACTGGACATTGACTGTCCCTGTCCTGGGCCACAGTTATGACCATTAAACTGTCTGACCCCAGATTACAAAGTGCCGGAAAAAGGAGGTCTTTTTAACCACCATTTTAGTTGAACTGGACAGTGACTAGAACTGTACTGTGCCACAGCATGACCCCGGGCCGGAGTTACAGTGGGTGCGGTGAGAGCCAGGCTGGCGTCCGTCATCTATTAACACGCAGGTTAAATGCCTGATGACGCAGCAACAAAAACTGTCGTGCTGAAGCAGAGTGCGGGAAGGGAAGTGTGAGAACTCCAGCCTTCCTCAGTACACAGTCAAGACCTGGGTAGCGCTTGCCCCTCCGTATGAGTGCGGACCAATTGAGCTTTACTTGGAAATACTGGTGTTTAACGCTCCTGTTACACCCAGGTGCCCATTTGCTTGGCATTCTTTTTCTCATTTTACTCAACGTACTGGAGGAAATGGTCTCTGTACTTTGTTCTCTGTCCGTGCTCCATACTCCATGTCCTCTGAATAACCTACATCTGGTCAAGTTTTCCTGTACCTCCCTTGTACAATTCAGGGGAATTTTTTTACCAGCTATTTTGTACATGCAAGTTTTTTAGTAGTTGAATTCTAGAAAACACATTTTTAAAATAGGATGGAATCCCACCATGTCTTTGTTTCTCTTTTTTTCATTGTATTAAATGGGTTGTCTCAATACAGGGATTGATAGCTTTTAAAGATTTGCAAAAAAAAAGTATTTTGAATTGTGCCATTATGTTTTGTTTTTATACCGTTTTTTTGCACCTTTCAATTACCCGTGGTGAAAATTTGAATTGCCGTTTTTTGATTTTTGGGATGCTGCGTCAATGAAAAAATGCTGGGTTGGGAAAAAATAAAAAAAAAGGAAATGTTATGTTTTGGTATAATAAAAAGTTTTTTTTGCACCTTTCAATTAAACCCGTGGTAAAATTTGATTGTGTTTAAGATTTACGTGTCTGGTCAAGAACAATGTGGGGGTGCAAAAAATAAAAAAACACGTAACTGTTATGTTTTGATATAAAAAACGGTTTTTTTGCACCCTTTTTTCACCTGTGGTGAAAAATTTTAATTTCCGTTTTAAGATTTACGTAGTACTGCTAATGAACAAGCTGGGTGCGCAAAAGTCAAAAACACTAATTTATGTTTTGATATAATAACGGTATTTTTTGCCTTTCAATTTACCTGTGGTGAATATAGAATGCTGTTTTAGATTTTGTAGATGCTGCGTCAATGAAAAAAGCTGGTGGCAAAAATCAAAAAACACGTAAAAAGTTATGTTTTGGTTTTAATTTTAAACGGTATTTTTTGCCCTTTCAAATTTACCCGTGGTGAAAATAGAAATTTCTGTTTTAAGATTTAGGGATGCTGGTCAATGAAAAATGCTGGGGGCGTTAAAAATCAAAAAACACGTACTGTGATGTTTTGTACGTTAAAGTATTTTTGGCAACAAACAACCTGTGTGCTAAAGTTGCTGTATTGTAATTTAAAGCAAATGGTATATCAACAGGGCAAGGTTTAAAGGGTAAAATTGAAAATGAACCCTATTGAAATGTATACTGATAATAAAAGTGGGGTTTTGCAGCTAAAAAAAGGACCTGCGTTCTAGAAATGATTGTATCCAAAATTTAAATTCAAACTGCCCAATACCCGGAAATATTAAAAAGCAAATGTTAATAATAAAGATATTCCCCTACAAAGTTACCCTAGTCTTTGGGGGGAAATTTTTCCAGTGTTTTTATGTAGAGCTTTTCGGTTCGCCCGCGGGCCCCCCCCCCCCCCCCCCTCCCCCGCCGTGAATTTACGCGGTAGATGCTCTTTAAATTTTTTCTGGGGAATACTAAAAACTTTTAAAACTTAACTAAATAAATTGGAAAGGATCAAGCTAATAGTAGAGGTTTCTCTGTGCGAAATAGATAATTTTCCCGACTGTTGGCCACGGCAGAGCGCGGGCCTATCCCTTGAGAGTGGAGACACTGAGGTGAAACAGAAACGCTTTTTATGTTTTAAAAGAGGCATGTGATTTTTCAGCCAATCGCAACCTACACATCCCCGTCATGCGTCCACAACATCTCCCCGTCTATCTGTAATTGATTTGCTGGGCCCCCAAAAAATTTAAAGGGAAACGCGAAAAGGCGCGATCTTAATAGATGTGTTCAGATTTTAACCCTTAATTATGCATGATCTGGGAAAATTTTGATCACCATAAAACCCTTTCGTTTAACTTTGGCGATAAAATCGCTCTCATTGTGTCTAGGAATACCTCCTCCCCCTCCCTCCCCTCCTCCGTTCCCTCCGGCACAGTTTCAACACAGCCCTGACTTGCCTGAGATGATGCCCCCTGAGAGCTGATGCCCCACCTTGCACTAGCTCTGGCCCCCGAACTACTGCCTAATGAAGACGATGAAAATTGTGAAAAATGTCGGGCCCTTTTGGATTTGACGGAGGGGAAGGGTCCGTGTCCGCATCTGTGTCAGTCTCCTCCTCCCTCGCTGGCGGGACTTGTTGTTTCAGAGTGTCCAACGATCGTTCCAAAACAAAGATCACCCAATGCTCATGTGAAAGGGCATTGCCCGCACTGCCCTTTTTGGTGGCTTTTCAAAACTGGCAAGGATGGTTCAGAGCTCTTTCCTCCCTCCACTCTGGTGGCTAAAACCCCCCGAGGTCCGCACCGTTTGCTTGTCAGGCCATGTGTCACTTCGTACTGGTAATGGCATTGCGTGCTGCCCAATCGCTGGAGCATGTGGAGGGTGGAATTTCCGCGTGTTCCCACGTCAAAAATGAGACGGTTGACGGGGAGTCCGAGCTGACGCTGCAACGCAGCCGGCGGGACAAAGCAGGGTGCGAACGGCGGGAAAGTGCGAACTTAGAAGGGGCCTTCCTGCAGGCAGTCCAGCCCCGGGTAGCTCTTTAAAAATTTCCTGGACGAAAAGATTCATGAATGTGCCAGGCAGGGTGGCTCAGCCAACGATTTAAGGGCGGCCAGCAGATTTCGCCGTTACCGCACACCACCTTGCCTGGCAAAAAGGTTCTTGGCCCCCGCCAGCGTCGGTCTCTTTTGCGGAGAGCCGCACGTCCTGCCCTGTGTGTGGAGGGTTTCCCGACAGATTAATTTCAAACGGCCTGGTTTCTCGGGCACGCGATGCCCCCAGAGGATTGGGGGAAAGAACCTGCACCATCCTGGGGTTTTTGAAAGCGTGCGCCGACCCTGAGACCCACCGTCCCCCCCCAAAGACATCCACCCAGTCCCCCAGTGAGCTGTCACAGAGATATAGCGGCCTTGGCCGTGCTTATGCCCATGTGTGGTGGTCAGATGGACTTTTCGGCCACAGTGCAGACAACGAAACTCGAAATTTTAGTGACAGTGGTGGCCGGGGCGGGGGACGGCTTTTCGAAAAAAAATGCCTGCTCGGCATCTGGGATTGGGGCAGGCAAGGGCCATGCGTGGCGGAACCCTCTGTGTCCACCGCGGAAAAAAGGAACATTTTCCCAAAGGCCAAAAAACCGGCAATCCGACATTGGCTTTTGGCTTTGGGATGGTTTGGGTTAAATGTTTCTTCTGCTCCCAACCTGGGAAAAAGAAGGGTGGTGCTGACGGGCCGTGTCGGGGGCAGGTCGTCAAAAAGGGGAAGGGAAGGGTAGGAAAGGGGCTTGGGGGTGTGGTTGTATAGGCGAGGTGGGGGCTGAAGGGAGGCTGATCCCCCACATGCTCTGGGGACTGGGCAGGGGGAACGCTTGGTGGGGGCGGAGGAGGAGGAGGCGGGACAGAGGGGGGGGTGACGTGTTTGGAGGCCCGGCGTCGGGTTTCTTTTTTGGCCAAAAAGTGTTGCCTCCATTTTAATCATGCATTCGCTGCATGTGCTGATGTTGGTGGTGGGGTTTAAACCCCCAGGTTCTTGACTTACTATGCGTTTACGGCAAATGCGGCTTATGACATCGTGGGTGAATCGAGGTTTCTCAAAAAAGGCCCGGGTTGAGGGTCTGGACCTTTTTGAAGGCGGTAAGCGAGGAGGGGGTTTGGCGACCGGGCTGGCGGGGAATCATATCAGCGGATTTGCGGCGCCCCTCCCTTTTTTTAGGCGGAACCCTATGACACTACCCCATCGTCTTCCTCCCCGTCCCCTGATGAAGCGGGTCGCAAAGAAATTTGTGAAAAGACACGTTGGATCCGCAAGTCGTCATCATCATCATCAACACAGGTGACTTTGTCGTCCTGACATTCTGCATCCAGGAGCTGCGGGTACAAGCAAGAGGGACTGCAAGGCGTTGCCGACCGCCCGGGATTTTTGCCGATTGACCGGCTTCCTTCTCCTCCTCTGATGGCATCAGTAACTGGGCATCAGAGCAGAGAAAATCATCATCTTTGGCCTCTTGATCTTTTAATACGCCTACTGACCCCAACCGCATTTTGTCATCAAAGAGGTCTTCAGAAAATGGATTATCCACAGTGGTGGGTACACGAGTTGACATTTGGGCTGCTTCATGTTGGACGGATGCTGGTGATGCTGATGACGACATTTGTGGCCGTGACTGCGAGGACGAGGAGGTAAGACTGCTAGATGCAGGTTGCATTAACCACTGAAGGACAGATTGGCGACGCTGTTCGTTACTGAGATTCACAGGGCCCTGACACAGCGATGACAGGCCTGACGGTCCTGCAACTGATGATCCGCTGGCATGCGTGTTGTCGCCAGCACTGGAAGGAGCACCTTCTCTTGTACCTCTACCTCCATGTCCTACCCTCTCTTTGATCGCTTACCAGCTGAATTTCGCTCCATGTTCAGAAATATAAAAATTTGAGAAGGTATGGAAGATTTTGGAAAGTCTCTTATTAAAAGACAGCAAATCACAGCTATTCTCAAATCCCCTCAAATCAAAAGAAAATTGCTGGATTCAAATATAACTGCAAAGTAGTTCTATCAACAAAGCTGGCCTGCCCCAAACTGAAAAAAACACGTACCTGAAATGTATTCGGATAATAAAAGGTATTCTCGGCACCAATCAATACACCTGTGGTGACTACAAAATTGCTGTATTCAAATTTAACTGCAAAGTAGATCTTTCAACAAAGCTGGCCTGCACCAAAGTGAAAAATCACATATCTGAAATGTATTCGGATAATACAAGGTATTTTTGGCCCCTATCAATTCACCTGTGGTGACTATAAAATTGCTGTATTGAAATTTAAGTGCAAGGTGCCTCAATGAACAAAGCGGTAGTGCGCCAAAGTAAAAAAAAACACAGATATCTGTAATGTATTCGGATAATAAAAGGTATATTTTTTGGCACCTATCAATTCACCTGTGGTAACTACACAATTGCTGGATTCAAATTTAACTGCAAGGTGGCTCTATCAACATATCTGGACTGGGCAAAAGTGCAAAAAACACGTATCTGTAATGTATTCGGATAATAAAAGGTATTTTTTGGCACCTATTAATTCACCCGTGGTAATTACACAATTGCTGGATTCAAATTTAACTGCAAGGTGGCTCTATCAACAAATCTGGACTGGGCAAAAGTGCAAAAAACACGTATCTGTAATGTATTCGGATAATAAAAGGTATTTTTGGCACCTTTCAATTCACCTGTGGTGACTACAAAATTGCTGTATTCACATTTAAGTGCAAGGTGCCTCAATGAACAAAGCTGTAGTGCGCCAAAGTCAAAAAACACGTATCTGAAATTTATTCGGATAATACAAGGTATTTTTGGCACCTTTCAATTCACCTGTGGTGACTACAAAATTGCAGTATTCACATTTAAGTGCAAGGTGCCTCAATGAACAAAGCTGTAGTGCGCCAAAGTCAAAAAACACGTATCTGTAATGTATTCGGATAATAAAAGGTATTTTTTTGGCACCTATCAATTCACCTGTGGTAACTACACAATTGCTGGATTCAAATTTAACTGCAAGGTGGCTCTATCAACAAATCTGGACTGGGCAAAAGTGCAAAAAAAACACGTTCTGTAATGTATTCGGATAATAAAAGGTATTTTTTTGGCACCTATCAATTCACCTGTTGAAACTACACAATTGCTGGATTCAAATTTAACTGCAAGGTGGCGCTATCAACATATCTGGACTGGGCAAAAGTGCAAAAAACACGTATCTGTAATGTATTCGGATAATAAAAGGTATTTTTGGCACCTATCAATTCACCTGTGGTGACTACAAAATTGCTGCATTCACATTTAAGTGCAAGGTGCCTCAATGAACAAATCTGGACTGGGCAAAAGTGCAAAAAAACACGTATCTGTAATGTATTCGGATAATACAAGGTATTTTTGGCACCTATCAACCTGTGCTGACTACAAAATTGCTGGATTCTAATTTAACTGCGATGTGGATATATGAACAAAGGTGGAATGGGCAAAATTGAAAATGAACACCTATCTGAAATGTATACTGATAATTAAAGTGGAGTTTTGCACCTAACAAAGAGACCTGCAGTTACTAGAAATAATAAAGCTATTGCAGTGCAATGTCCACACTTGGTGAACTTGGTGAACTTTATCCAGTATTCTTTACAGAGCTTGTCTGTGTTCGCCCGCGGGCCCCCTCCCATCACCCCCGCTCCCGCCCGTGACTTTACAGCGGTAGATGCTCCTTTAAAATTCTCTACCTAACTACATAAAATCTTCCAATCTCTAATCTAACTAAGTTGTAAGGATCACAGCTAACAGTAGAGCTTTCTCTGTGAAGAAATTGATTAATTTCGCTGAGCTGTTTGGACTCAAGCAGAGCGCACGTCCTTCTGCTCTGAGATGCTGAGAGACACTGAGCTGAACAGGAAACGCTGTCTATGTAAAACGAGGTCATGTGATTTTTCCAGCCAATCGCAACGATACACATCCCAGTCATGACGTCGCACACACATTTCACCCTGCTCTATTTTGTAAGCTGATTTGCTGGCCGCCAAAATGACAGGAAGCGCCGAAAATGGCGCGATCATTATAGATGATGCACAGATTTTAACCTAAATTATCGCATGATCTAAAAATTTCGATCAACATAAAAACTGTGCCGATTTCAACTTTGTCGATAATAATCGCTCAACACTATTAAATACATGTACTAATCTGATTACCATAATCTGATGATATGGGTGTAGATGGGAATGTTGTAAATCCAAAAATACGCTTGATGCCATCTTCGAATCGCAACCTTGGTTCTCCCGTGTTCCCTTAGTGGAATTGCAGCAACTTGCAAATGCGCCAACAGACCAGACTAATATAAGACCAACACGGGCAAAAAAGTTGCACGTATAAACTTTTGGCTAAAAAAATTTACCTTTCTCGACATTCATACAACTTCATCTTAATAACAAACCGACAGAACCTTGCTTGAAACCTGAGGACTGTCTGTATTAAAAATAACACATCAGAAATAAAAAAGGCAAAGACATAAGTAAAATAACCGAGAACAAGAAAGTGTTGGAGTGTTCAGACCCCCGTGTTGTAAAGAAAATGAAAATGTGTAATCAGAAAGAGGAATAAGCAACCTGGTCAGGAACTGGTCAATTGTAATGTGTTGCATCAAAACATAGCTTGACATGTTAATAGGAAGCGGGAGAGACATTATTTTCTCCCTGCTCTGAGTGTAATTTAGCCTAGAAATAACCCTGGATATGATGCTCTGTAGTTTAATTAAAAATACATTATTTGTTTGTTATAGAGTATAGCAATATGATTTTGGCACTAAAGGCACTATTATAATTAAATAATTAAAATCTCAATCAACATACAATATAATAAAATAAAAATGAAACACTGTTACATATTTGGATTGAAAATATCTGTTTATAACAGCAATAGAGACGCCTAATCTATAATAGTTCAGCAATGCTTAATAAAGGGAAATCTAAAGTAATTTCACCCTGTATTTTAAAGATTAATTATTGATAATTCTGTTCATGGAATCTTTTTAAACATTCAGGTTTTGTGCACAGAAAAGTTAAAACCGAAGATGATGGATGAACCAAAAGAACATCATAGCTAGATTTGAAACAGATTTTTGGTGATTTATCTTTTGTGCTACATTTAACTCTTCCATCCTCTTTCACTTTTTCTCTGTTTCTTTTACAATGTCTAAAGTATTTGATGGAAAAGTACATGGTTTCGAACCCCAAAATATGAGCGGAATGTATTTGTTTAAGAGATTGTTTCATAAAAAACAGTTGTCAGCTATCAATATGGGATCTTCAAGATTAAAACAAAAGGGGACCTCTGTCTCTGCCAAGAGGCAACTTCAAGCTCACACTTCCTGGTTAGTCTGTCGGTAGGTATACAGCAGTGATTGGCATATCAGCTCTGCTATTCCAAGCTGATCCTGTTGGGGTATGTTCACATCGCATAATTGCAGGGTGCATTCGCTGCATATTTGAGCTTCAGTATGCCTGACATGCGCTCCACAATTACGGTAATTCATAACTCTCATGGAGAGCTATGAATTACGTCTGTCTCCCCCGGCATACATTGCGCATGTATTGTACTCCGGGTGAGAGAAGTGACATGGCTGGTCCCCTTGCACTTTAGAAGTACACGCTGGCCAGCGTGTACTTCTAAAACACCCGGTGTATTGCCGCGCGTACAGTACGCACCACAATACACCGTGTGAGCATACCCTTACAGTGATATGAGTGTTGGAGATTTGTAAACTGTAATGCACAAGACCACATAGCTCTAAATGGTTAAAGTTTGTCAGTCAGTAATGTAAACAAGCTCCATCTTTCAACATAAGAAACTCTGCATTGAGTGATGTCACCATCCCGACCACTGCTAGCCCTGTACTAGCTGAGAGAGGTGGCTGGTAACTAAGGAAGCTTGTGTGCAAATGTAGATGAAACGATCTGCCCCTAATTCTGGAGAGATGCAAAATCAGAAAAAATATGTATTTGAGAATAGTCTTTATTTAATCTTGCCTATATGTTTAAAGCTAATCAATAAAACGGGAGTACCCCTTTCAAGTAGCACTCTGAGCAACACTTGAACATTTGTTAAGATTAATGTAGGGTCAGAGACAGTGAATATTAGGCAATGATTCAAAGAACACCAAGGTATAGTGAATATCTTACAGCAGGAACAAGCCTATAAAAATCTATCTTATCTTTAAATCTAACATTTAACTTATCTTTAAATGGAAAGTATAAATGAGTACAACTAGGAAAACAATATTTATTACATTTATAATTTTTGTAGCCTAAACTGATATTTCAGGCCCTAAAGATACTCCAGATGGCTCTGCTGTGTTACATTATTATAGACTGCAAATGGCAAGAAAAAAACTACAGGTCAATAATATTTTCCCATCTTGCTAGGAAAGTAAAGTCTGAATGCACATTTATGATAATATCAAGCAATTAAGAACCCTAAATCAAAGAGCTTGTCATCTGCACAACTCATTTAACAATATATTTTCCAGGGATCAATGTGACATTTAGGAAACTTCAATTCTGTAGGTAGGGTAAAAAACCCAGCTCACTTGTACTAGGTAAGAACATAAACAGAGGTTGAGGACCACTTCATAATATAGCAGAGAAAACAGAAGATCCAAGATGACATGTATGAACGGGGCTGTGCCAGATAACTGCTGTCTTTTAGCCTGATGTCAGGTGCACCTCTGTTCATCTCGGGGGACGTGCGGGAGGCGGGGTGCACTAGAATCATAGCAAAGCTACATATTTATAGCTTTGCTATGGCATTTCTAGGTGTATTACAGTTGGAACAGGTATACCACTTTTAATGTGGTAAACCTGAGCCAAAAATGTCGCCCTAGCACTAGAATGCGCCTGATTTATGACCCGCTGTTGAACGAGTTAATAAATCAGGCATATTCTATGCCTTTATTATGCGCATGAAATTTGGAATTCAAACGCCACATTTCATGCATGTCGCCCCCAGTATCCATGACTGGAATGAAACCCATGGACTAAAAAATTTAACAAATTACATAAAATCTTTTGACTACAAAGACAAAACCATTTGCACATTGCAGACCTTCATACTATGATTAAGGACTATTGATAAGCAAACCCTAAAATGTTCGAGTTCGAGTCGAGCTTCGAATTTAGAGGCGTTCGGTTCGAAGTTCGAGTTGAACTTGAACTCAAACCCCATTAAAGTCAATGGGAGAAGATGTAATTACCATCCGTAACAGTAAACTGGATACGTGGAAAAACTTAGTGAAGAAAATTTGACTCTAAGAATGACAGTAAAAAATTTAAAGTCTAAAATATTTAATTCCTTTCAATGGCTAACTGAAAAGATGAGGACAGCTTGCAAGCAGGGGCGTAGGTAAAGGAGGTGCAGCAGTAGCAACTGCTTCGGGGCCCGGCATCCTGAGGGGGCCGAAAAGCCCCTTTGACGCATAAGAAGACACCGGTATTGGTAATGGCACATGGTAACTGGAAGGAGCCCCATTTCACTTTTTGCACCACGGCCCAAGAACTTGATCTTATGCCTCTGCAGGCTGGACTAGATTAGACGACAGTACCATTGGTGGCAGCGAGAACATGCCAATGGGGAACAGTGAGGTTCCGGTTTGCCTAGATTAGACGGCAGTACCATTGGTGGCAGCGAGAACATGCCAATGGGGAACAGCGAACAGTGCTGCTTCTACAATCTCTACAAACAAATTCTACTGCTGCCAACAGCTAGATTTGCAAGTCTTACGGCTCAGTTTATGTTGAAATATACAACCTGTATGACCTTGATGTGCACTGCATACACCTCTTTCTCCTTCTCTTTGTAGCCCTCCAATTCTTTATTTTTTAAATGCCTCCACCTGTACTACCAACAATTGTAATAAGTCCTGTTATCCTTACCATCAATGTTTCCCATTTGAATTTTCTTTCTGCCACCAACGTACTGCTGCGTAATCCTGTCGAACCGGAACCTCAGTGTTCCCCATTGGTATGTTCTCGCTGCCACCAATGATACTGCTGCCTAATCATGTTGAACCTGAACCTCCATGTTCCCTATTGGCATGTTCTCGCTGCCATCAATGGTACTGCCATCTAATCTAGTCCAACCCGGAGGGTAAGTTCAAGTTCTTGGGCCTGGGCAAAAAAATTTAATGGGGCCCTGGTTTTCCAGGGTTGCCATTAGTCATCTATTAAATTTGGGTTC
>JAODAL010069000.1:0-16557 GCA_025379985.1 Phyllomedusa bahiana | reverse complement strand
GGGCCCCGTTGGTCGCAGGGGCTCTATTGGTTGCTTTGACCTTGATGGTTGCTATAAGCTGTAATTGGCTGCTATGGGCGTGAGTTGTTTTTTTTGGGTTCTTGATTGGTGGCTATGGTCTCTGGTTGCTATGAGCTCTGTTTGGTTGCTATGGGCTCTTATTGGTTGCTATGGTCTCTGATTGGTCGCTATGAGCTCTGTTTGGTTACTATGGGCTCTGATTGGTTGCTATGGGCTCTGATTGGTTGCTATGGGCTCTTATCGGTTGCTATGGGCAACAAAGACAGTCAGTGCTAGACAGTTTTCATACATAAGGCCACAAGTTTTTAGATGTAGACACATATTAAGCTTCATTTTCATAAAACCCCTTTAAGATTTGGCCACACCTCGACTTTCGGCCATGTTGCTGGATTTTTTATTTCATTTTTTTTACCCTTTCTTCCTCGTTCTGTGTTTGGCTGAGCGTATCTATGGCTTCTCGGGCCTCTCTGCTCCTCCCCGGGAGATGGTGTATAAATCCAGCTCCGCGTCTTAAGCAGCTGCCATCAGCAGATAAAGTGGAGAAATCAATGGCTCTATTGTCCGCGGTCACCTGGGACAGCCAGGGGGTGGAGGCGACTATTATGGCACTAGGTAATTTGCTGGACTCTCTCCTGGGCTGACTATTCAGCGTCAGGACAATGGCGGCGGCAGCGGCAGGTGTGGGGTTTGTTTAAACACAGGAATTAGACCATTTTCATCCTATTAAATTCACCGTGAACCTGACTGACTCCTCATTATAGATGACAGAACATCAGCGGCTTTAACCCCTTCAGGACCCAGCAGTTTTCGGATTTTTTTTTTTTTTTCATCTTTCCGTCGTATTTTGTCCTATGCTGCGTGCACTCAGCCTTATCTGTATTCTGGAGGGCGACACGATTCCTGATATATCCAGCATGTAGAATTTTCATTAGATTTTACTATTTTTAAACGAATAAAAACTTTTCATTTTTTTTATATTTATCCTGTTTTCTGGGAGCAATCACTTTTTTGGGTTTTTCACTTGTTGGATCTGAATGAGGGCCCTTTATTCACGGATTAAAGTTTAGGGTTTTTTTGTCTCTTTTTGGGACTTTTTGATCACTTTTTATTCTAATTTTCTAGGGATGTGATATCACCCCAATAAAAAACCCACTTTTTCGGCGTTGGGAATTTTTTACTGTTCAACAGTATTGACTGTAGGGGAAAAAGGATGTAAAGTTTTAATAAATCAGACTTCTATGAACGCGGCGATACCAATTTTTTATTGTTGCATTTGTAAAACTGAAAAGAGGAGGGGGGTGATTTGAACTAAGTTTTTTTTATTTTTTTTAAAAATATTTTTAAACACTTATAAAAAATTTTGTCTCTTTTTTGGGATGCCTGCGACTTTTTGATCACTTTTTATTCTAATTTTCTAGGGAATGTGACATCACCCCAATAAAAAACCCACTTTTTCGGCATGGGGAATTTTTTTCTGTTCAACATTATTGACTGCATGGGAAAAAATATGTAAAGTTTTAATATATCATAATTCTATGAACGCGGCGATACCACTTTTTATTGTTTCATTTGTAAAACCACAAAGAGGGGGGTGATTTGAACTAAAGTTTTTATTTTTTTAAAAATATTTTTAAACACTTTAAAAAAATTTCTTAGGGTATGTTCACACGATGTATTGCATGTTTCGGGAGCTCGCGCTGATCGCGTACTGAGTGCATACTCCCATGGCGGGGGGGCAGCCCGCCAGCTCCATTGACATGCATTACTCACAGCGCGTAAGCGCGGCGAATAAATGACATGTCACTTATCTCCCCGCGCGTACAATACGATCGGATTGTAAGCGTGGGGGGAACGAGACGTAATCCATAGTTCTCTAGGAGAGCTATGGATTACCGTAACTATGGGACGAGTATTAAGCGCAGTACACTCCAAAATAAGCCATGTGAACATACCCTTAGTTTAACATGTAGTTCCCTTAGGCTATGTTCACATGATGTACTGTGGCATGTACAGTACGCGCGGCAGTACATCGTGTCTTTCGGGAGCTCGCGCTAATATGCGTGTACTCCCGTGGCGCGGGGCACCGGCAGCCCGCCAGCCCCATAGACATGCATTAGTCACAGCGTGAAAGCGCCGCGAATAAATGACTTGTCACTTATCTCCCCGGCGGGGGATGAGGGCATAATCCCCTAGTACTGTGGATTACCGTAATTATGGGGCGCATTTCCCCGTGTATTAAGCGCAGTACGGCGCGAAATACGCGTCAAAATGCGCTCAAAAATGAGCCGTGTGAACATACCCTTAGTTTGACATGTAGTCACCTTAGGCTATGTTCACACGATGTACTGCGGCGTACTACCTCGGCGCGGGGGGGATGGGGAGGAAGCCCTTTGGCCCCATACACATGCATTACTCGTGGCGCGTAATCGCCGCGAGTAAATGACATGTCACTTATCTCCCCGCGCGTACAATACGATCGTATTGTACGTGCAGGGGGACAAGGCATAATCCATAGTTCTCTAAACTATGGATTACGGTAATTTTGCCGCGCATCTCGCCCGTATTAGAGCGCAAATACGACGCAAATTACGCACCAAAATTACACCGTGTCAACATGCCCTTAGGCAAAATGCAAACGGTTGATAGCTTCTATATAGTCAAGAGTGTGGAAACGGTCGGTGCATTTTACCAACCAAGCCAATGCCGACCCGATGTCCTGCGCTGGACTGTATAGTTGTACGAAAGGATCTTTTAATTTTTTTTTTTTTAAAAAAGGACGACGCATTTTGTGTCTAAACATTGAGCCTAGATTCGCACAGCAATTTGAAAATGGCGAACAAAATCTGACGACATTTTCACTTTGCTGGACCGCGTCGTACTGCCATTATTTTGCACAAAAAAACAGCGGTCAGAATTGGGCTTCCCAGGGGCCCAGTACATTAGGCCCGGACGTTGGTCCCCAAAGGAAAAGAAAAAAGTTTATATTCCGTCTTTTGGTTTTCTTTTAGGGGAACTTTAGTACAAAAAAATAAAACCCGCACGATTTTAAGTCTACCAGCGCTGGGTATATAACCAAAATCCGTCCTTGTTTAGACCCAGCCCGAATTTCCTCATTTAATTTGGGGTGGGGGTGCATTGTTTGACCAAAAAGTGTGTCCTTTTTTAAAAAATTCAAAAGATCCTTTCATACAATGATACAGTCCAGTGCAGTTCATCGGGTCGGTGTTGGCTTGGTTGGTAAAATTCACCGACCGTGACCACACTCTTGATAATCGTTACTCTCCTAACCAAAGAGAAGAAGACCTCCGACACCCTGCAGCGGTCCCTCTCCTCTCCAAACACATTATTAATGCACCTTTAATTTGTGCCCATATTGCAAAAAAAAAAGGGCGACATGTAATCGGGCTTTTCGCCCCTTTTTGGTGTAACTTTCGCCTCCCGGCCCGAATCCCCCCTGTCGACGCGGGGATGCAGTGTTAGGCGCGGTTGTTTCAGCTGGCCCCGATGAAGGGCGGGCATGGGGCCCGGTGTGGGGCGCGGTGTGGGGGGTTGCGGGGGGGGGACGCGGCGCGCTCAAAACCGAGGCAGTACGTGGTGGCTGCCAAAGGCGGCCAATGCACGCTCGGCGTCCGACAAGCGACCATTATTTTTGGGCTAAATGCTCCGGGGAGGCGAAGTGAAGCAGGATGGGAAAAAGCGAGGGAAGCGGGGTGAAGTCGCGCAGAAATCTCGGGCCCGTCCGTGCGGCAGGGGTATGTTCCCAAAAAAAGCCTTTTAAAGGGGGAAAAAAAATTTTTCAGAAAAGAGTAACCTAAAAATAAAAATTTTTTAAAAAAAAAATCACTTTCCCAAAAATCTGGGGCGCAAAAATCAAAAATTGGATATTGGAAAAAGCCGGGAAAAACCGTAATTTAAATTCTGAAAGCTATTCCATTGGCGGAAAACCGCCAATCAGAATAGGAGCGAAGTGAACCATTAAAACCTATGGATAACTATTGACAATCAAAAACAAAGGGGGGACAGTTCAAAATACATAAAAATCAGAAAAAAAGGGGTGATTGGCTGAGCTAGCGGGGGCCTTTTGGCCTAAAAAAACCCCATTTTCCAAAAAAAATCAAAAACGCGGGAGCTACTTTTCCATTGGTGATAATGGTTTAGAAAAGGGCCCGGCAATGCAAAATCCTCTCGGGCTTCAAACCCGTGGGCTTGGGTTGAATAAAAAAAATTTTTTTTTTAGTTGTAAAAATATTCTCTGAAAAAAAACGAAAAATTCTTTAAAAATAATTAATAAAATCCCTAAAAACCCGGGTTTGTCCCGAGACCGGCCTTTTTCATAAAGGGAAATTGGGTTTTTAGGAATAGCCAAAATACAGTAAAAAAAATTCTGAAAGCTATTAATTGGCGGCCAAAAACCAGCCAAACCCAAAAAAGGAGCGAAAAAAAAAAAAGAAACCCCCTTAAAAAATTTTAATCCCATGGAGAACTTTGGGCCAAAAAAAATCAAAGGGGGACAGTTAAAATACAGTAAAATTACAGAAAAGAGCTGATTGGGTGGTAAGGGGGGGTTGGCTATCCCAGCCAATCGAGCGCAGAATTCTCCCATTATATCTAGGGAGTGGGCGCTCTGAAATCCGGGCCAGCCCGTGCGGATGAAATATTAATAAAAAAATCATTTTTATAAGTGTAAACATAACAATAAAGGCTGAAACCTTTCTAAAAAAAAAATCAGTTAAATCCCAACAAGCGTTTGTCCCCCGAACCGGCGCTCAGGGAATTTGCATAGAGAGAATTGCCGGAAAAAACAGTAATTCAAATTTTTTTTAAGCTTTCTGATTTGGGCGGCATAAAAAAAGCCAAACAAATAGGAGCGACAGGGCCCTTTTATCCTATGGAGGAAATTGACCAATCAGAATTCCCAGCGAAGGGAACCCCTTATAACCAAAGGAAAAAAATTGACCAAACATATTCAAAGGGGGGACAGTTAAAATACGTAAAAAAGAAAAGAGCTGATTGTTGAAGCGGGGGGCTCGTCCGCTTTGCAATCAGGCGCGAGCACTTTCTATAGAGTTCTATGGGGAAAAAAAATGCAGAGCGCGCCGTTATTTGGACCAAAGGGTGGGAGCGACGACGCTCCCATGGGTTTTCTATGCAAACTGAAAAAAAACTGTAATGGCCCAGTGGTAAAAATGATAAAACTACGAAGTTTTTCCGATGTGTATATAAAAAGAATAAAAAATGGGGGGTAACGAAAAAAAAATATTAATTTAATAAAACATGTTTATTTCTTTATTTTCGTTATCCAAGATAAATTGTATGGGTGCAATGAAATATATAAGAAAATTAAAACAGGATTTTATTGGATGGAATATTTTTTTTTCTTTACCTCCCACTTATTATGGCGAGGCGCGGGGACTTTACATGAATGTATGAGTGCCGCCCCAGCGCCACGACATAAATCAGCGCAGATTCTGCCGAATAAACGGCAGGAAATGTGCGCCCCCCCTGAACACCCCCCATGCCGAGCTTCATACATGTCGCCCTAAATGTTAGTGTACATCTAACAACATATATTACTTACACTTTTTCTACTCGGGTATTATATGAGGGAGCGCTGTCTATAGTCCTTCTCGTTCTGTATAGGGAAGTACTGATGTAGTAGCGGAAACAAGCTTTTCATTGATCTATGATATCAGTCTATGGCCTAAGGCAGGATATAATAGGTGCATTAACATGGCCGCATCATGAAGGCCTCTGGCTGCCCGAAATTAAATTGTGGGTAGGATGATAGTACTGTTCGACCACGATCGACAAACCGTTGCTATAGGGGGGCGCTGGACTATACAGCCAGACTGATGATATAGGGGGCTCCAGACTACACATCCAGACTGCTGTTATAGGTGGCTCCAGACTATACACCCAGACTGCTGTTATAGGGGGCTCCAGACTATACAACCAGACTGCTGTTAAAGAGGACTCCAGACTATACACCCAGACTGCTGTTATAGGGGGCTCCAGACTATACACCCAGACTGCTGTTATAGGTGGCTCCAGACTATACAACCAGAATGATGTTATTGGGGCTCTCCAGGGACTACACAGCCAGAGTCTGCTGTTATAGGGGGCTCCAGATCTACACATCCAGATGTGTTATAGAGGGGCTCCAGACTACAAGCCAGATGATGTTATAGGGGGCTCCATGACTATAGCAACCCAGACTGCTGTTATAGGGGCTCAAGACACATATACTGAACCAGACTGCTGTTATATACGGGGCTCAGATTACACCGCCTGACTGAAGGTTATAGGCAGGCTCCAGACTACACATCCGAATGCTGTTATAGGGGGCTCCAGACTATACAAACCAGATTGCTGTTATAAGACTCCAGATATTAAACCCAGACTGCTGTTATATGGGGCTCAAGAACTTTACACCCAGACTGCTTTTATAGGTGGCTCCAGACTATACACCCAGACTGCTGTTATACGGGGCTCCAGACTATACACCTTTCGTGCATGTTTAGGGGGTTCTCCAGACTATACACCCAGACTCGAACTTGTTAGTAGGGGGCTCAGAATATAAAGCCAGACGTGCTGTTATAGGGCTCAAGACCTGTACACCAGGAATGTGTTATAGGGGAACTCCAGACTAACAGCAGACTGCTGTTATAGGGGGCTCCAGAACTACACAGCCAGGACTGCTTTTATAGGGGGCTCCAGGGACTATACAACCCGGACTGCTGTTTTATAGGGGAACTCCAGACTACACAGCCCAGACTGCTGTTATAGGGGGCATTCAGACTACACATCCAGACGGATGTTATAGGGAGGCTCAGATCTATACACAGACTGATGTTACTAGGGGCTCTCAGACTATACAACAGACTGCGGTTATAGGTAGGCTCCAGACCTACACAGCCAGACTGCTGTTTAGGGGGGCACTCCAGACTAGCACAGCAGACTGCTGGTATAGGGGAACCTCACCACCCAGACGATACAATCTAGACTGCTGATATAGAGGGCTCAGAATACACAGCCAGACATACAGTTATAGGGGGCCCAGGGACTATACAGCCCTAGACTGCTGTTCTATAGGGGCACCAGACTTACAACAGCCAGCATGTGTTATAGGGGGCTCCAGACTATACAACAGACTGCTGTATAGGGGCTCCAGATCTATCACCCAGACTGCTGTTATAGGGGCCTCAGACTACACAGCAGGACTGTGTTATAGGGGGCTCCAGACTACACATCCAGACTGCTGGTTATAGGGGGCTCCAGACTATACAACCAGACTGCTGTTAATTGGGGCTCACAGGACTTACACAGCCAGACGACTGTTATAGTGAGGCTCTCAGACATACACAGCTCCAGGACTGCTGGTATAGGGGACTCCAGAATATAAATCTAGACTGCGGAGATGAGGGCTCCAGACTACTCAGCCAGGATACAGTTATAGGGGCTTACCATTAATATACAGCCAGACTGCTGTTTTAGGGGAATCCAGATATACAGCCAGACTGCTGTTACTAGTGGTGCTCCAGACTATCACAGCCAGGACTGCGTTTTGGGGACTCCTGACTATAAAGTCTAGACTGCTGATTTTAGAGGGCTCAGACTACACAGACCAGATCATACGTGTATAGGGGGCCTCCTGACTAAACAGCCAGTGACTGCTTGTTATTAGGGGGCTCCAGACTTATACAGCAGACTGCTGTTATAGCGGGCTCCAGACTATGCAGACCAGACTAGGTTATAGGGGACTCCCGGACTTACAGCCAGACTGCTGTTAAAGGGGCTCCGATACTATACTAGCCAGACTGCTGTTATAGAGGCTCCAGCCGTAATACAGCCGACGCTGGTTATTGGGGGGCTTCCTGACTATACAGCTGACTTGCTGGTATTGGAGGGATCCAGACTATACAGCCTGACTGCTGGTATAGAGGGTCTCCAGATTATACTCAGCTCAGAATGCTGCTTATATGGGGACTCCAGGACTATACAGCCAGACTGCTGTTATAGAGGGCTCCAGACTATACAAGCAGACTGCTGTTATAGGGGCCTCCAGACTATACACCCAGACTGAGGTTAGTAGGGGGCTACAGACTATTACACAGACTGGCTGTTATTGGGGGATCCGACTGTACATCCAGATGCTGTTATAGGGGTCCATGACTTTACACCCAGACTGCTGTTATAGGGGGCTCCAGGGACTATAAAGCCAGACTGATGTGTTATAGGGGGGGCTCCAGACTATACACCCAGACTGCTGTTATAGGGGGGCTCCAGACTATTACACCAGTCTGCTGTTAGTAGGGGGGCTCCAGACGTATACAGCCAGAGATGGTTGTTATATGGGCTCCAGGACTATACAGCCGACTGCTTGCTATAGGGAGCTCCAAGACTACACCAGCCCTGACTGCTGTTATAGGGTGCTCTCAGACCACAGCCCGTTTGCTGTTTATAGGAGGCTCCCAGACTCACACCCAGACTGCTGTTTAGGAGGCTCCAGACTACTCACCAGTCTGCTGTTATAGGGGCTCCAGACTATGTACATCCAGGATGGTGTTATAGGGGGCTCCTGGACTACGCAACCAGACTGCTGTTATAGTTTTTCGACTCACGCCGAGGCTCCAGACTTAAAGCCAGACTGTTGTTATAGGGGGCTCCAGACAATACAAACCTGACTGCTGTTATAGGGGGCTCCAGGACTACCAACAGCAGACTGCTGTTATAGGGCGCTCCAGACTAATAAGGACTACTGTTTTAGGGGACTCCAGACTACACACCAGAATGCTGTTTTAGGGGGGCTCCAGAACTATATCAGCCAGATCTGCTGTTATTGGGGGGCTCCAGAATACACCAAGCCAGACTGACTGTTATAGGGGACTCCATGACTACACACCCAGACTGCAGTTATAGGGGGGATCCAGGACTATTCATCAGACTGCATGTTTATTGGGGCTCAAGAATACACAGCCAGACTGCTGTTATAAGAGGGGCTCCAGACTTACATCATCCAGACTGATGTTATAGGGGGCTCCAGACTACACAGCCAGACTGCTTGTTATCAGGGGGCTCCAGACCTATACACGCCAGACTGGGGGGGGGGATGTTATTAGGGGGCTCCAGTAATATACAGCCAGATGCTGGTATAGGGGGCTCCAGACTATAAAAGCAGACTGATGTTATAGGGGGCTCCAGACTATACACCCAGCCGGCTGTTATCGTGGGCTCCAGACTATACAGCAAGACTACTAGTTATAGGGGGGCTCCTGACGATACACCCCAGATGCTGTTTTAGAGGGGCTCAGCCTTATACAACCTGACTGCGGTGTTAAGGGCTTCCGACTTATGCGCCAGACTGCTGTTATAGGATGGCTCCAAGGACTACATCATCCAGACTTGCTGTTATTAGGAGTCCAGACTACACATTCAGCACTGCAGTTATAGGGGGGCGCGCCAGACTATACAGCCAAGACTGCTGTTATAGGAGGCTTCCAGACTGTAACCACAGACTGCTGTTATTAGGGGTCTCCAGACTATACAGCCAGACTGCTGTTATAGGGGGGCTCCAGACTATACACCTAGTATGCTGTTATAGGGGGGCTCCAGACCTACTACACCCAGGACTGTGTTATAGGGGGCTCCGACTTATACAGCCAGAAATGCTGGTATAGGAGGACTCCAGACTGTACAAACAGATGCTGTTATAGGGGTGGCTCCAGACTTTACTGCCAGACTGCTGTTATATGGGGCTCCAGACTATCACCCAGTCTGCTGTTATTTAGGGGGGCTCCGATCTATACACCCAGACTGCTGTTATAGGGGGCTCCAGAGGACCTATACAGCCAGAATGCTGCTATAGGAGAGCTCAAGACTACATTAGCCAGAATGATGGTTAGGTGGACTCAGACTACACGCCAGGCTGCTGTTATAGGGGACTCCAGACTATACAGCCAGCTGCTGTTATAGGAGTGGGTCCCCCGCCCCCGTCCGCCCCCCCCCCCCCCCCCCCCCCCCCCGCGCCACCCGGCTATACACACGACTGCTGTTTATAGGGGGCTCCATACTATACCACCAGACTGCTGCTTATAGGGGGCTCCAGACTACCACACCCAGATGCTGGTATAGGGGGCTTCAAGACTACACACCTGACTGCTGTTATAGGGGGCTCCAGAGACTACACAGCCAGACATGCTGTTATAGGGGGCTCCAGACTACACAGCAAGAGCTGTTATAGGGGGCCTGCAAACTACACACCCAGGCTTGCTGTTATAGGGGGCTCCTGACCTAACACCCAGACTGCTGTTATAGGGGGCTCCAGACTACACACCCAGACTGCTGTTATAGGGGGGCTCCAGACTACACACCCAGGACTGCTGGTAGAGGTGGAATCCTGACTACCACACCAGACTGCTGTTATAGGGGGCTCCAGACTACACAGCCAAATGCTGTTATAGGGGTGGCTCCAGACTATTACAGCCAGTCTGTGTATAGGAGGCTCCAGACTATTACATCCAGACTGCAGTTATAGTGGGCTCCAGTCTACACAGCCTGATACAGTTATAGGGGGCTCCAGAAACACAGCCAGGACTGATGTTATAGTCGGGCTCACAGACTATCACTCAGCCTGACTGCGGTTTATTAGGGCTACTCACGACTATTCAGCCAGACTGCAGTTATAGGGGGCTCAGACTATTACAGCCAGGACTGCTGTTATAGGGGGGCTTCCAGACTATACACCCAGACTGCAGTTATAGGGGGGCTCAAGGGACTATACACCCCCCCTTCATAGTTATAGGGGGCCTCCAGACTATTCAGCCTAGACTTGCTGTTTTAGGAGGGGCTCCAGACTATACACGCCAGAAGTGTTATAGGGAGGGGCCATCCAGACTATTACACCCAGACGCTGTTATAGGGGGATCCAGACTACACAACAAGTCTGCTGTTATAGGGGCGCTCCAGACTATAGCACCCAGCTGCTGTCTTATAGGGTGGCTCCAGATTACACCACCCTCAGACTGCTGATTATAGGGTGCTCCAGACTATACAAACAGACTGCTGTTATAGGAGGGGCTCCAGACTATACACCCAGACTGCTGTTATAGGGGGCTACCAGGACATATTCAGCCAGACTGCTGGTATAGGGGGCTCCCATGAATACACAGCAAGAATTGCTGTTATTGGGGCTCCAGTACACTATATCAACCAGATGCTGATTATTAGGGGCTCCAGATTACAATCCCAGATCTGCTGGTATAGGGGGCTCCAGACTGCAACAGCCAGACTGCTGTTATTGGGGGCTCCAGACTATACAGCCAGTAGACTGCTGTTTAGGGCTGGCTCAGACTTACACATCCAGAATCGAAGGTTATAGGGGCATCAGACCTATACAGCAGACTGCTGTTTTTTAGGGGTCTCCAGACTATCACCCAGACTGTCTGTTATAGGGGTGCTCCAGGTAATATACACCCAGGGAATGCTGTTATACGGGGACTCCCAGAACTATAACAACCAGACTGCTGCTTATAGGGGCTCCAGACTATTAACCAGATGCTGTTATTGGGGGCTCCAGGACGATTTACAGCCAGTTCTGCTGTTTTGGGGGCTCCAGACTATACATGCCAGACGTGTTTATAGGGGCGACTCAGCCTATACAGCCAGACTGCTGTTAAGAGGGCTCCAGACAAACAGCCAGACTGCTGTTATAGGGGGCTCCAGACTACACCCAGACTGCTGTTATAGGGGCTCCAGACTACAGCCACCAGAACTGCTGTATAGGGCTCCGACTACAAGCCAGACTGCTGTTATAGGGGCTCCAGACTACACAGCCAGACTGCTGTTATAGGGGCTCCAGACTATCACCAGACTGCTGTTATAGGGCTCCAGATATACACCACGACTGCTGTTATGGGGCTCCAACTATACACCCAGACTGCTGTTATGGGGGGCCCAGACTTCCCAGCCCAGACTGCTGTTATAGGGGGCTCCAGACTACACAACCGACTGCTGTTATAGGGGGCTCCAGATACATAGCAGACTACTGACATAGGGGGCACCAGACTACACAGCCATACTGCTTTATGTAGTGAGCTCCCGACTATACAGCCAGACTGCTGTTATAGGGGTGCTCCAACTACAACAGCCAGGACAAATGTTATAGGGGGACCTGACCACAGCAGCCAGACTAAGTATATAGGGTTCCAGACTACACAGCCAACTGCTGTTTATAAGGAGGCTCCAGACTACACAGAACATTCCAGACAGGTCCTGTAAAGAATGGCTCCCAGACTACATAGCCAGACTGCAGTTATAGGGTGTCCAAAATTACACCATCCCACTGCTGGTTATAGAGCTCCAGTCCCTACATTCAGACTTAGTTTATAGGTGCGTCAGACTACAACAACCAGACTGTCGTGTTATATTTGGCAACCAGTCCATACAGCCGAGGCTGGTGGCATTTGCTTAAAAAGGACACGGGCACCGGGGAGCACGCCTCTAGCAGTGTTCCTGTAGTCTGTTAGTTTTCCTTTTCTGTCCCTGCATAGTGTTCCCTCTATTTTTAAAGGCGTCTTCTGTTTCTCAGTAGGATCTTCTTGTTTAAATACCCTGCGGTGTTTCCACAGGAGTTATTTAAGGGGTATTCTGAACACAATGATTAGCTTTAATCGTATAGGCAAACGGTCAATAAAAATTATTACCAAATACATTGTTGTTCTGATTTGGCTTAGAGCTATTCTTATTTTCTGCTTGTGTACACAAGCTTCCCTAAGTTAAGCCCTTAAAGGGGTTTTGCCATGAAGTAAAATTGAGCGTTTTTAATTGTTTGAAATTTAAATAATAAACTTTTTCACCATTCATCATTATAAAAAATTCTCATTCCATTTTTTGGTAGCTGCTCACTTAGTGATTCCAATGTTTAACTCATCTCCAGGGATACAACCAGAGAATTAGAGCTTCTCAGTCCCTTTTCGCACGAGCGGGCTTATACATCACCACTCCCCACAAGCAGCTACTTAGTGTTCAAAACCCCTGGGCTCTTCACTCTACTCCTGTCCTCTTCCTATTATCCAAACATTAAATAAATTAAAAAGAAAATCTCAAATCAGTCTCTGCATTGATAAAGAGAAAAAAAAAACCAGGTTTTACGTTCTGGCATGTATTTTTTACCATGTGTAGCGGGCCTTGTGCTGTAAGCTCAAAAATTTTACCATTTGAGCAACTGTTTTAGCTACTCACAGCTCTATACATATTACAGGTACCTTTCTTTACTACAGAGAGAAAGGCCTGGTGATTCATCCTGCCTGGTCACATGATATGCAATTCAACCATCACACACGCCCCCCTTTCTGAGCCAAGAGAACTGAGAGTAGATACTGAGGCATGAAATAGATTGTGTAAAAAACCCCTTCAAGAACCAAGCATTTTTTTTTTCTCAGTTTTTTTTCTCCCCACCTTCCAAATCCAAAAACATTTTTTTTTCCATCTGCATTAATTTTCAAAGGGTGCATTTATTAGGGGAAAAAAAATCTAAGGGGGAAAAATTGAAAAAAAAAACTTATAACCATGTTTTTGGGGAAAATTTTACTTTTTGGGGGCTGTTTGCAGCTTGTTTTGCATTTATTTCACTCAGTCCGCAATCACGATTTCCCAAAGTCTTAGGCAGCATGTAACAGAGCCAGCTCCATTTTCTGCTGTTTCCAGCGGATGTCAGCTGCAATAAGCCGTGGCACCTTTTCAACGAATTAATTAGTAATCCCCTACATAAAATCTTACAGGACAAAAATATTTCTGTGTTGTTAACCATTCTCTCTTCCCATAATACAAAAGGGATTCACCCCTCGTGCTTGTCAAAGCACAGGAGCGACTACTACTGTCCTAGACAAACTTGAATTTTTTTTTACTCTTCTTTTGTATGTTGGCATTACTTGACCCTCGCACGGTCCCGGGGCATAGCGACCATCATCGACAAGAAGCGTAGTGACTCATATGAGCGATGAAACCCTTTAAAAATCTATGGGGGAAACAACAACACCTTCATCTACCCCAAAAAGGGCGGGAAGCTGGAATTAAAACCCAAACATAAAGGATACTCACATCGGAAACAAAACCCTTGGGTTTAAAACCCCAGAAAAAAATACAGACCATTACATCCCTTCTTGTACCACAGCCTGACCCTTAACCTGCATCCCCCAAAAATTTTAAAAAAGTGCCGGGAAGGGCAGTATTTTTGAAAAACATTTTATTTTAACGGAATTAAATTACCCCTTTTCCCCCTTGGAAACGCAGAAATAGCCCAAAACCTGCATGCCCCCCCTTTTTAAAAAGTCCCGAAAAAGGATCTTTAAAACCACCATTTTAGTTTCGGGGGAACATTGACAACCTGTCCGGGGCCCCCAGCTGACCCCAACCGGCATGCCCCCCAAATTTTAAAAAGTCCCCGGAAAAAGGAAAAATTTTTTTCCTTTCAACCCTTTCCCTTTTAAAGTTTTAATTTTTGGGAAAAGGTCGAACCTTTTATTTCCGGGCCTTGAAAAACCCCCGCAAAAAATGACCTTTAAAAACCGGGCTAACCCAAATTCAAAAGTCCGGGAAAAAGGAGTCTTTAAACCCACCATTTTAGTTTCACTGGAATTTTACTTCCCTGTCCGGGGGTTTACGTTTTGCCCCCCCTTTTTAGTTGCGGACCAATAAAGCCATTTGGGGAAAATATGGGGTTAAGCTCCTTTTCCCCACCCCCAAGGTCCCCTTTTTTTGGGTTTCCCTTTTTTTTTTATTTTAATTTAACGTGCTGGGGGAAATTGTCTCTGTTTTTGTTCCGTCCCCCGTCCCCATACTCCATGTCCTAGAAAAACCTACATCGGGTAAAGTTTTCCTGTACCTCCCTTTTTTCCCTTTTCAGGGGAAATTTTTTTTACCAGCTATTTTGAAACATAAAAAGTTTTTTAGTAAATTTAAAAAATTTTAAAATGGTTTTTTTTCCCCCAAAACCAATACGGGGGTTTGATAGCTTTTTAAAAGATCTTGCAAAAACAATTTCATTTTGCAAATGTGCCTTTAAATTTTCCTATTTTCCCTTTTTTCTACAGCCCATCACCCTTGACCCATTTTTAAAAAAATTTGTGAAGAACAAATGTTGTTAAAAAACAACATTTTTTATAATGGGAAACCTGTAGTATAGCCTCCCTTTTTTCAAAAACAAAATGCCCCAAAAATTAAAGCATCCCTTGACCCTTTTTTGGGACAATTGTAAAGAACAAATGCTGTTGAAAAAAAATTTTTTTTTTTAAAGGACCTGTAGTTTTGCTCATTTCAAAGAAAAAATCCCCCTAAAAAATTCCCAAAAGCATGACCCTGGGGCCAAATTTTGGAAAATTTGGGTAAAGAACAAATGTCTTTTTAGGAAACAACTTTTTTTTATATAAGGACCTGTTGTTTTGGGGTTTTTCCCAAAAGCAGAATGCCCCAAAAAATTTTTAAAAAAGGACTTCTCACCACTGTTAAAAATTTGAGGGAGAAAATGCACTTAAAAGCCTTTTTTCTTTTCCCAAAAAGGACCATGATTTTTTGTTGTTCTCACAGTCCCTGACCCCAAAAAAATTAAAAAATATATTTTCCTCAGCCCTTTTTAAAAAATTTTTTGGGGAGAAAATGCCACTTAAAAAAAAATTTTTCTTTTCCAAAGGCCAAAATTATATTTGGGGGGGCACCCAGCCAATGAGGACCCTAAAAATTTGACTTTTCGAAAACTTCAAAAGGATAAAGTGAGAAAAAGGGAATACGGTTTTGTCATGAAATTTTTGCTGTTTTTTTTACAGTCTCCTCCAGCAAAAAAACAAAAAAAATTTGGGAAAAGAGATAAAAATTGTAGAAATAAATGATTTTTTTAAAAAAAAAAGTTTTCAAGGGGGCCCTTTTCTGTTAAAGGGAATGTATTTAGCCCGGGCAACAAAGGGTTTGCCCCAAAAAAATTGGGGGCCACAAAAACACCAAATCCATGCCAAAATTCCCTTTGAGGGAAAGTAAAACTTTTCTCCAAAATAAATCCATACAAAAAAATATCCCCCTTTAAATACCCCGGGAACTCACAGACCCCAAATAAAAAAGTCCTCACTCCCCCAAACCCAACTCCCCCCCTTTTTCTTTTTCCGCCCAAAGGCTGCCCAAAACTTAAACAATAAACCCCCAAAACCCAAACCCTGAATTTTTTGGCCCCAAACTCACCACCGCCCCCAACCAGAGTCAGAGCCCGCCCCTTGGCACACACCCTCGGGCCCGGGGGGGTTTTCCCCGGCGATTTTTCCAGGTGTTTAAAGGGGGCCTGTGGAGAAAGTAAAAGCTCCTGAAATTTTTTCTCCACTAAAATTCAGTAAAGGCCCTTATCAAATTGCCCCTCGCGCCAAACAAAAATTTTTCCCCTCCCTTCATCCCCCCACACACAAAACCCAAAAAAAAACGCCTTTTTGACACCTTCCATTCCCCCCTAAGGCCCAAATTAAAGGTCCGGTCACTGACCGGGTTTAAGCCCTGGCCACT
>JAODAL010068999.1:0-16559 GCA_025379985.1 Phyllomedusa bahiana | reverse complement strand
CCATATATCTACCTACAAAGAGCTGTATAACTACTTACAAGGGGCAGCTATCTACCTACAAGAGTGTTAACTATAAGGGGGCGCATTCTGCCTCAGAGAGCTGTATCCCAAAACCCTACGGGGGTCTAGTACTTACCTTCTTAATGGTGGGAACATTTTACCTCTTACAAATGGGGGGGCCATTCAAGGTGGAATCGGTGCAAAGTGCTGAAAAGTGGGATTCTAAGTTTTTTTGCCTACAGTCTGCGGGGGGACGAGTGTGATGGGAGAAGTGTCTAGCGTTGGGAAAAGAAGGAGGGGAAAAAAGGGAAAAAGAACATTCAGAAAATGACTGGTCGATAGGACGTCTCCTGTGGTCCCTGGATGTCAGAGGCTTTTTGCTCTTGTTAGTCAGTGTGTAGTCACTGTATTGGTGGGGGGCCCTGAGCTGGGTCTGCCCACTATGCGGTCTCATAGGGCTTTGCTGTGGTTTTAAAAGTTCGTTTTTTGATGAAGTATTAATATTTTTGTCAGTGGTTTGTTGGTTGGGGGCCATGCACAGCTCTGCCGGGCCATAATGCTAAAAAGAGGGCCTTTGAACGCATAACAACACAAACACCTCATACCTACATTCAAGCACAGTACCGGTGGAGAGATTATTTGGGCTTGTTTACAGAAGGGGCCCCGCCATTTGCAGTCATGGGGACTATGTGTAAGGATTGGGTAGTGGATCCGCGGGACCCCGCAAGCGATGATATTTAAAGCCACGCCGGAACGGAATTTGTGCCCACGGTCTTCCCCAGAGCCCCCAAAAAGCGGGATGGACTTGTGCGGCCTGAAGCTAAAGGTGTTCCCCCCGACGGATTGTTGCGGCGGCACCCGAGGTGCAGCGAGAAAAAAAAATTGTATTCCAAGAATCGTGGGTGGGCAGGAGTAGGGTGGGGGCAGGCGGGCAATGGTTTGGTCTTGACAGGGGAAAGGGTCAGGGCAGGCGGAGAGGTTGGAGTCGAGAAGTAGAAGGTCTGGTCCACGGCAAGGCAAAAAACTATCAGGAACGCTTTACAAAGGCACGGGGGGCAACAAAGATCCAGCGGGGGGAAGTGAGTGGGTCCAAAACTTAAATAGAGACAGCGCCCGGCATTCCCAATTACCGGCGCACTGTTTTTAAAATCTACTTGAAGGGAGGGGGGCCCATGCGCTTCGGCCAGCAGGGGACGCGGCCCCGAAGGGGCCGGTCAGGTGGGGAGAGGGAGGGATGCAGCCCGGGCGCGTGGGACCCGCGGGCCCACCCCGTCCCCCCGGGGACTGCCGGGGGGACACGGGTGCGCCCGCGGTGTGGACGGAAACGCTTTAAAACCGTTACGTACCCCCCCTTTGGGACCTCCCATTTTTAGGTTTTGCGGGAAACCTGAGGAGGGGTCACGATTCGGATGTTGCATTTGGCTCCAGGACCTCCCCTGGGCCGAAGCCTTAAAATATACGAGGAAGAAGGTTCCCTTGACCATTTTCCCCTAAAATCCCCCCTATGGGGAAGGTGTTTTCCCTGAGAGAAAAACGTTCAGGCCCAGCGGTTTAAGGAGGGAGACTGGAAAGGGTTTTTGGACCCGGAGAGATGGAGGAGGGAGGGCTTGTAGTCCGGGTTAAAATGCCGAAAAACCTTTTAAGGGTGAGGAAGCGAGGGCCCCAATTTGAGTAGGAACCCTTCAGGCCCAGGGTCCTCGAGGAGACCCAAACTTTGCCCCCTGGGGGGAATTTTTGGGGGGGTTTTCTTCCCTCTTATCAGCCTGAGTTTCATAGGCGAGGCGAAGTAGGGAACTGCGTCCCCTGCCGAGGGCCTTGTATCCGAATTGGTCTTGACGGGGACTTCCGTTTTAGTGGGCGGGGGGAAGGGGGGGGGTGCGGGGTGGCGGCCCAAAGACTACAAAGAATGGAGAGACCCCGGCTCCCCCGAGCGCGAGGGTTTTGTAGAAAAATTTGGCCAAGGGAGCAGCTCGGCCAGTTGTCCTGCGCCAGATAAAAAGTGAGCAGGTTTCCCCCCAAAATTTGGGTTCACCGCTCCCTGCCATGGATTGGGGGTGATATGCTGACAAAAAGTCCGCTTGACTCGCGTGGGAGCATAGTGCACGAAAAAAATCGGGGGAAAAATTTGGACACGCGGTCGGAGAAAAATGGGGAAAGGAAAACCATAAAAGCGGAAAAAACATGTCGGAAGAAATGATTGGAAATTTGTGGAGCAGAGCGGGCCGGGAGGGTCGAAGTGGGACATCTTCGAAAACCGGTCAGTAACCACCCAGATGACCAATTCCCAGAGGGGGCCCGGAAGGTCAGTGATAAACCCATGGCTTGTGCTCCAAGGGATCTCTGGCCGGGCGTGGTGCAAGAGACCTGCGGCTGTGGCGTGGGACTTTTTCCCGAGCCTGTGATAAGGGAGGGTGAAGCCCTTAAAATTTCTGTGCAAGAGTGGCCCCGTAGTGCCGTGAGATCAAAGCGTAGGATTCCCTGCCCCGGAATGACCAGAAAAGAGAGAGCTATGGCCCCCATTCCAAACCTTTTTCCCTGAGTGCCGAGGGCACAAAAAGTTTGCCGTGGGACTTCTGGGACCCGCGGGAGCCCCCGTAAACCCAAATTTTCGGGAAAAATGATGTGTTGTGAACGGGTTTTTTCCCCGACCACGTGGGCACGGGAGGGGGCTCAGCCTTGATGTTTTTTCAGCAGGTGGAAATGTATGCGAAAGTCAAAAACGTGAGAAAAAAAGAGACCATGGGCTTGGCGAGGTTCAAGGCTGGGTGATGAAGATACAGTAATTTCTTATGGTCCGTAAATTGTCGATAGGATGGGAGCCCCCTCCAGCAGTGTCGGCCACTCCTAGGGCAAATTTGTGGCCAAGAGTTCCCGGCCCCCAATGGATAGTTTCGCTCCCCGGCGAAAAGGTCTTTAGAGAAGAACCCATGTGAGAATCTTGCCTTGGGCCTTTTGTGTGAGGCCCCCCCTGCCCCACAAAAAGAAGCATCCACCCCCAAGGAAAAGCTTCTCGGGATAAGGCCGGGGACCAAAACGGTGCGTGGAGAAGGCATTTTTCAGACCAACAAACGCCTTTCACCCTAGGGGCAGCATCTCGGGTTCCGTTTTTCCTAGTGGGGCCCCACGATAGGAGCCCCAAAGGGGGAAAGGGGGGGAATAAATTGGGCGGTAAAATTCGCGAAGCCGGGAAGCGCGGGATGGCCGAAGCCCGACAGGACGAGGCCATTGCAGCCCGCAGAGAGTTTAGCGGGGTTTTCATCTTCAGGCCCCTTGGTGAGAATTTTATCCCGAGGAGGGTAGGCTGGTCTGAGGGAAATGAACATTTCCCCAGTTGGCGTAATCAATTGTGCGGAGTGCAAAACCCTGGCCCCTTGGGTTGGTGCGTCTGAAGATCGGGGGGAAAATTTAGGATGTCATCCAATTTAAATATAAGCAGGTGTACAGGAGATCCCGGAAGACATCGTTAAAAAATTCTTGAAACACTGTGGAGCTTTTGCGGGCCCCCAAAGGGCCTTAAAGAGATATTCGAAATGCCCATCTGGGTTTTAAAAACCCCGTCTTCCATCGTCCCCCCCCCAAATTCTGAGGGGGTTGTGGGCCCTCGAGTCCAATTGGAAAACACTTTAGCCCCGGAGGCGGTGAAAAGTTTTGGATAGCGGGGAGGGTGGGTTTTTTTTTTTACGGTGATTTATTGAGCCCCCGGTAGTTATCAGGCGGAGGGAACCTTTCCTTCTTCTGTAAAAAAAAAAAAAAACCCGGGCTCCGGTGGGGAGGAGGACTTCGAGAAACCCTTTCCGCAAGTTCTCTGATGTGGCGACAGGGCCTGAGTTCCGGTAGGGAAAGCGGGTGCCCCCTTCGCCGGGGGGACTGGTTCCGGGAAAAAGGGTAAATGGGGCAGTGTTAAGCGATGTGGGGGCAGGTATCGGCCCCTTCTGGAGTTTTGCCCCCAAAAGTCCTGGTACTCACCCCGGGTTGGCCCTGACAGAACTGGGCAAGGGGGGGTGCGGGAAGGGGTGGCAGGGGCGGGTACCTACAGAGGTTTGGTTTCTGGCCCCCAACGCAGGACCTCCCTGTTTCCAATCCAGGTGGGGGCGTGACGTTGCACCGGGGAAGCCCAAGGGATCGGAGGAAGCAGGGAAAAGAACGTGGACCTGATTTCCCCTTATTTTTGGCCCCCCCCGGAGAGTACGGGGCCCGTTTATTTCGGATGGATCGTGGGACTCCCCAAAACCCAAAAAATCAGCAAAAGGTTTTCCGGCGGACTACAGGCATGCGGTACCGGGATCCCAAAAGAGGCATGGAAAAAGTTCCCGGTGACCCGAGCCCAGGAAGGAAAAAATGGAACGAAAAAACCAGCGTCATCTTCCCTCCTGGCATATAAACTGGAGGGAAAAAAACTGCCCCTGAGCGCCTCCCCCACGGCCCCTTTGGTGAGACGTTTCCGGCGCAGGGGATGAAGACCCTTTCCCTTTCTTGGGAAGCTCCCCCTGCCTTCAGTGCCCTGATATCGTGGGGGAAAGTGGAAGGAAAATTTTAATTTTTTAGGGGGGGGAGGGAGGTCTCTTGCTCCCAAAAGCGTTTTTACCCTGCTGGACAGCCCTTTTTAAAGGTGGGCAGAGGGCGCCTGTTCATGGGTTTGAAGCAGGTTTGGAATTGAACCGATGTCCACCACAGAGGACTCCCCCTGACAAAGGGCCCCAAGGGGGGACTCAGCAGGGGAAAGCCGCGCCGGCTCCTAAAAAACGGTGCGGAATTCCGGGGGGGAGTTTGTTTGCCGCATTTACGGGGGTGCCCTGTCCCGAGGGGGGTTGCCAAGCGGGGCCTTTCCCGGGGGAAAGTAGGTCACCACGAAGGCCACTTTAGACTTCCGAGGGAAATGGTCCGCCATCAGCTCCACGTGATGGCACTGCGTTTGAAACCCGGCGAGTTGGGATCCCGGGCAAAGTGGGGGTAGAGGGAGCGAAGTTGGGCCCCACGGGGGCCAAAGGCTGCGTGTAGATGGAGCCCAGACGGAGAGGGACTGCTCGGGGATGCAAAAAAATGAAGCTCATGGCGGAGAGCTGGCCCAACTGCTGCCCTTTTTGGCGATTTTTTGCGTTTGGGGCAAAAAAACCGTGAATTTCCGTGTTGTTGGCGGGACCTTGGGGGATCCGGGCTGGTCTTACTGTAAGGTTGTGTGGATCCGTGGCCACCGCAGCGATGTATTTTAAGCCAGCCAGGGAACGGAATCTAAGTGCCCCCGGTCTTCCCAGACCCGCCGCAAAAGGGGGGATGGACTTGTGGGCGTGAGGTCCAGGTCGTTACCCCCAGTGACTTGCTTGCGGCGGCACCCGAGGTGCAGCAAGGTACAAAATTGTATTCCAGAATTTTGCAGTGGGCAGGCAGTATGGTCACGCAGGCGGCAAGGTTCTGGTCGTGGCAGGCGGTAAGGAAAAGGAGGGGCAGAGGTTCGGAGTCGAGAAAAGAAAGGTTGGTAAGGGAAAAGGCAAATAGAATATCAGAACGTTTTTCACAAAGGACGGGGCAAAAAAGATCCAGGGGGAAGTGACGTGGGCCCAAAACTTAAATAGGACAGCGCCCGGCATTGCAATTCCCGGCGAGTCCCTTTAAATCACTTGAACGAGGGGGCGCGGCGTAGGGGGGCCGATGCGCACCGGCCGCGGGGAGGGGGGCCCCGACGGGGAGCCGTGGAAGGTGGGAGGGGAGGAGCCCCACGGGTTAATATGAACCCCCTTGTTTGCAAATTTATTTAATCAAAGGTAAAGCCATTTTTCCCATGGCCACATTTTGGACAAAATTGGGTTATGCAACAAGGTGATTATCCCAAGCAAACCAGCAAATTTACAACAAAATGCCTTAAAAGGAAAATAGCCAAAGTGTTGCAATGGCCCAGTGAAAGTTCAGACCTCAACCCAATCAAATTTTTTTGCAGGTCATAAGGCAAAAGGAAAATAAGGTTGGTTTATCCCAACCCCAGAAGTGTTATTTTGCGCATTTGAGGCTCACAAAAACGCAAATTTTTATACATGGATAGATATTTTACAGAGTGCTTGGATTTGCTAAATCATTCTCAGTGCCCAAAAGTTATGTTTTTGCAGTTTTGGGGATTCAGTAATTATATAACACACCGTCTCCAGATCTCCTATGTGTCAAATGGTTTTTTGGGGCCCCCCTCAGGATGTAGGGTGTAGCGCTTACTGTGAAAACCCCCTTAGCTATCCCCCTGTTGCAAGGTTCCCTCATCTTTTCAGTTAGCTTTGAAAGGAAGAAGTTTTTTGTTCTAAATTTTTTTCTGTCACTTTAGACCCAAAATTTTTTCTTCACAAAAGTTGTTCCGTTGCGTTTAGGTTATGGAGGGTTTAATTAAAAGTTCTCCTTACGATGGTATAAAAAATTTAAAACAAAATCTTTCCCATTGTTTAAATGGGGTTTGAAATGAACTTCAAACCCCGAACTCACAAAAGTTCGAGGTTCCAATCGAACTAGAACTTTTTACTGTCCGCTCAAAACTGCTAACTATTCCCATTTTTTCTCATATTTCATTCCCTCTGAATTTAGCCTTTTCTGTAACTGGTTGTACTTAAAATTTAAATCCCAAACTTTTTCCGCCCTGTATGTAAATGAATAAAAATTTCCGTTACGTTTTTTCTTGAGTGATTTCATTTTTTCCTATTGTCTTTTTTTCCCTCCCCTCTTTCCGGCTTGTTACCCGCCTGGTTTCCCTACTTTTTGGTGTTCAGCGCAACATAGCAGGCGCTTGCACAGTAAACAGTGATGATCTAGCCTGAGGACAGCAGAGCAGAGATTTGAATAGTTTGCCTGCATAGGGTGAACCCTAATGGAGGTCCCGACATTTAAAGCGAGATGAATAACAAGGCGGGATATAAAACTAAAAGGAAATTTTAAAAGGTACACCTGCCCAAATGCTCGTTAAAAACAAATTTTAATCACCAATCACATGGCGGCAACTCGGATTTGGCATTGACATGGTAAAGACAATCTCCTGGTTCAAACCGAGCTTAATATGGGGAAGAAAGGTGATTTGAGTGCCTTTTGAACGTGGTGGTTGTTGGTGCCAGAAGGGGGTTGAGTTTTTCGAAACTTGATTCCTGGATTTTCAGCAAAAACGATTTAGGGTTTACAGAGAATGGTCCGAAAAAAAAAAAAAACATCCAGTGAGTGGCGTCTGTGGGGGGGAAATCCCCTTTTGATGCCAGGGTCAAAGGAAATGGGCAGACTGGTTCGAGCTGATAAAAAGGGCAACAGTGACTAAATTTTAGCCACCCTTAAAACCCAAAATAGGCAAAAAGGCATCTCTGAAGACAGTCGGCGAACTTTGGGCAGATGGGTACAGAGCAGAAGACCCACGGGGTTGCCCACTCCTTTCAGCAAAAGAACAGAAAATGGGCCCCAATTTGCCAAGTCATCAAAATTGGACATTTGAAGATTGAAAAAAACGTTTGCCTGGTCTGATGGTCTCGATTTCTGCTGCAAATTTCGGAGGGTGGGGTCAAATTTTTGACGTAAACAACTAAAAACAGGGATCCTCCTCCCTTGTATCAACGGTTCAGGGGTGGGGGTGGTGTCTGGTGTGGGGAATTTTTTTCTTGGCACTTTTTGGGGCCCCTTGGTACAATTGGATCGTTGCAACCCTTTTTGAATCTTGCCACGAAATTTGAGGAGTTCTGAAGGCAAAAGGGGGCCCAAACCTTTTCTGGGCAGGGTGTACCTAAAAAAAAGTGGCCGGGGGGAGTGTAGTTTATTTGGAGAAGAGAGGAGGGGATTCAGTGACAGCCAGGACATTGGAATAATAATTAATGAATGGGGAGCGATATTACAAAGTCAATAGTTCAATACGTGGTGGCAAAAGAAGAGAAACAAAAAACGGTCCCAGAAACAACTTTTAAACAGGTAACAAGAAGATAACTTAGTTTATCGTGTGTTTTACATGTGACAGGTTCCCTTTAAATACATGAAAGGTAACAACTTTTAAAATTTATAGAGTGTATTAACCAATGTAGAGACCCCTGTATGCAGATTAGTTTATGAAGGGACCTTTATCCTTTACCTATAATCCATAGAATATTGTCTTACAGTTATTTGAATGGATTTATGTATATATTTTATTTAAAAATAATTTTTAAGCCCCAAAAAAACACCAAAAAAAAAAAACAACTCTCACCTATTAAACCATAATCCTAAAAACAAACACACCAAAAACCCCCCCACACACCCCCAAAAAAAACCCAAAAACACCCCAAACCCCCCTTTCCTGGGGAGTTTTTACAGGGTTGGGAATGGGGAGAGGGGCTGGGAAAAGGATGTTCTAAAAAATTTGTGTGGCAAATTCTGCAGTGACGAGTCATAGCCAGGAGAAGTCTATGGTTTTGGCAAAAAGGTTAAAAAAAAAAAAACACAACTCAATCAAGATGAGCGCAGTTGTTTCTGTATGATATATCATGTCTGTAGATTTGCCTGGTGGTCACATATTTGGTATTATTTGGTCCTTATGTAATAGTGTTATTGGTTATTGGCACTGTGGAATTTTTTTGTTACAATTTAAAAAAGTTGGTATTTTTCTCCTGGGGTGTTTTTTGGTAACTTTTTGACTATTTTTTATCAATATTCACATCATACATAGAAAAAGTGCTTTTGAAAAATAAATTTCAGCCTGATTTTTATGGTAAGTTTACTTTGGGGTATAGGTATGTGGAATATATGTAAAATTTGTGAAAGGGACATACATTTTTTGTCTACATAAAAAATATATGCTGCAGTTCACAATGTGGCTGAAAAAGCTGTCTGAAAAAGCCTATTGTTACAATGTAACCGTGGGCCTGTGCCCCAAATGTTTTAGGAGGCTAGCAACACCCCTACCCTTAAGTATTTCAATCCATCATAACTTAAATATCCACCTTCCTCTTTACTCTGCCCTCTTACATCACACTTCATACATGATGATTCACTTCTACTTCATGATAACTCACTGCACATGTATACTCAATGAGCAGCTGGAGTGCTGCTTCTAGCACTTCACTCACGCATGGGTTGCTAAACCCACAGTTTATAACAATTCAGCACCCACGCCCCCAAAATTATAGATTATATTTAACATGTGAGGAGTAAGTAGCTTTTCTTAAAACCCATTGTCATATTGATATGACTTTAAAGGGGTTTTGCCACGAAGTAAAAATTTGGGGGGAAGTTTCAAATCAAAAGTTTTACTATTCATTATTAAAAAAATTTTTGGGACGTTTTTGTTTTTTGCGCCCCCCTTAGTTTCCCCCTTTTTTACAGCTTGTTTCCCCGGGGTTGACCCGGGCTGAGGTATCAGTTTGGCCCCCCATGTAGACATTCCTTCCTCTCAGGCAACTAGAGTATTCAAACCCCCGGTGCTGTCATTTTCCTGTGTCGATTTAAAATTTGTAAAACAGTGCAAATAAAAAAAAAGAAACCTAATGAGATATGTGATTTTTAAAAAAGGGAAAAAAAATCCAAAGGGTTTGGTTCCTGCAGGGGTTTGAACCTAGAACCCCTTTCTGGAGGCAAAAAACTTTACCCCTTAGCTAATTGTACTACTCAAGTTCTATCATAAACACTGTTCTTTTATAGAGAGAAAAAAGGCCTGGTGTTTTCATTTCCCGCGGGTCAATGATATGAAAATTTAAACAAAACCCTCCTTCTGAGCAACAGAGCTGAAGAACTGGTGAAAGGGTTATGAATTTTGATTGGGCAAAAAACCCCTTTTAAGGATTTTATTTTCAAAAGATAGTGTGGTTTCTGGAAACATATAAGATTGGGGGTTTTTTTACCCTTTTTGAATAAAAAAGCGCAAAGTGAGTCGGCTAGTGCTTTGCGCTAAAAAAATGTGTTGGCCATTGTTCATAAGACACTCTTAATGCGCCAAAATGGGGGGAGGTTCTGGGGGCATGTTGGCCAATTGTAAAAATTAGACACATACATGATGGGTTTGGCAAAAAATGGGCGTTACTGTCGGGCGGAGACCTATTTTTAAAGGGTCTGCCTGAGACTGAGGAGTTGAAGTAGAGTAGATTTGTGTTTGGGAAAAAAATGTCTATTTCTCAATTTTCACAAAAAATAATAAAATTAAATTTTGATAATTATCAACTTATACAATTATGTATATTTGGTTTAAAAAATTACAAAAAATGTGCTGGAAAAAATCCCCCTGGCTTTTATGGGGGCCCCTGTGGGGCTCGGGGCCCTGCGAGGGCCCCGGGACCGGGGGAGGGACATTTTGTATTGCGGGCTTCCCAGGGGCGGGCTTTTAGCGAATCCAGACCCGCGCGACAGCCTGGGTGGCCCCCCGCTGTCAGCGATCTTTCCCCTATTGTGATCCCCCCGGAGGCTTGCGGAGAAAGGGTACCCTGGGGCGAAGCACACTCCGCTCCCCCAAGTTTGGGCTCCGGCGGGCCAAAAAGTCGCGGGTCATTCCCCGGACAAGCGTGTTCAAAAGGTGGGTGGGGCCCGAGAATACCCCCCTTTCCGGGAACCCGGGGAGGGGGGGGGGGGGCCCGGAAACACAGGAGGCCCACGGGAAAGGGAGTCAGGTAAATGTTTGTTTGTTTTTTTTATTCCTTTCCCCATAATATCGTTCGCCTCCCCATATTAAAACATCCCTTTCCCATACATGCCATCCGTTTACCCCCCAAACCTCCCTTTTATTTTAGAAATTATGTATTTTTCTTTTACCTTTACCTGGGCCTTTTATACCGCTTTACCCGCTTTTTCCTGTTTTACCAAATAACTGCCATACCTACCTATTTGTTTTTTACCTGCCCTTTAATTTCCCTAACAAAATAACCATTTTTACCCCATTTAGGGAACATTTACCCCTTTTAAACCTGTTTGAAATTTTCCGCCCACCTTTTATTACGCCTATTTTTTTTTAAAAAAAACCCTGCCCATACCTATTATAAAACATATACTGGCCCCCTTACCACCTATAAAGGAATATACCCCTTTTTAACTATTAAGGGAAATACCTGCCAAACCTACTATGGTTTTTACTTGCCCCTTAAAACCACCCAAAAACATTACCGCCATTCTGCCCTAATAAGGCAAAAATCCTTTGGGGGAATAAAAAAACCCAAATAATCCTTGGGGGGTTTTTCTGCTTTAATGCTTGGGGGACATATAACTGCTATGGGGTTAAAGGCCTATCCGCCAAAGGGGGCTATTTGCCATGGGGGAAAATTCGCCATGTAATTTTATTGGTAATCATTTTCATTTTTAAATTTACCCGGTTTAAGGGGGCATTTTAAACCAGGTTATTCGATTTTTTAACTTTTTTTTTGTGGCTAAAGTAGGTACCTGGTTTATGGGTCGGTAATTGGAATAAGGTTTTTTTTTTTAATTTTTTAAAAATTTAAAAACTGTAAAAAATTAAAATATTTTTATCCAAAAAATAAAAAACTCTTTAAAATTAATTTAAAAAATTTAATGAAACCCCTTTTTTAATTTAAATAGGCATGTGATGGGTTGTAGATTTTTTCATTTTTTTACTTTACACAAATTTTTTCAGCTTTTTTTATCACAAAGTTGAAAAACGGCAAGGAGGTGATGAAATTTAGACCCATGCGAAAATTTTTTTAAAATCTGGCTTTTTCATTAAATGGTTTTTCGGCCTTTCCCCGTAATTTTTTCGGAGAAAAAATTACAGAAAGACAGGGGAGAGTTTGGATCTTGCTAGTGTATTTCATTCTAAAAATAATGAGTTTTAATAGAAAGGGTTTTGGTTTCAGCCTGGCTTTCAGGCCCGGGGGTGATCCCTCCTTGGCCCAAAAGTCCAAATTTTTTATTTATCAAAGGAAACCCCTAATTTGCTGGTGATCTTCCTTTTTTAATTAAGTTTTAAAATTTTATGTGTTACTAAAATTTTAAAACGCTCTCCTGAAATTAGGGTTTTGGGACGGGGTGGGGGGGGGGGCCCCGGGGGGCCAGACAACTTCCCCATAAAGAAACAGGTAAAAGTTCCCAAACTTAGGTAGGAATTTGTAATTTTTCATTAATAACTTTGCTATTTTAAATTTTTTCCGGATTCACCTGAACTATTTGGGGACTTTTTCTGTTGAGGCTCTTTTTACTGCAAAATCCACTTTTTTCAATTCTTTAGATAGGTGTTATTTTAAATTTTACCCATTAACCTGTGCTTTAATATCACCTTGCAGTTAAATTAAAACGAAAAATTTTTAGCAGACGGTTGTTTGTTGCCAAAAAACCAAATGTTCGTAAAAGAAAAACACAGTTTTAGGTTTTTTTTGACTTTGCGACCGATGTTTCTTGAGCCATCTAGAAAATTTAAAAAAAAACCCCTTTCCCCCAGGGTGAATTGAAAAAGGTGAAAAAAAATACCGTGTATCATAGAAAAAAAAAAAATAGGGGTTTTTTTCTTTTGGCCCCCGGTTTGGTTATTTACCGCATAGTTTAAAATTTTTAAAACACAATTCTTTTAGTAAAGGGAATTGAAATCAAAAAATAACGTTTATTTTAGAAAACAAACAATAGGGAATAAAGATCCTTTTCCCGGCACTTTTTAAATTGGGGTCAAGGTTTAATTTTTGGTCATACTCTCCAGGAGGTTAGTATGTCCATGAAACAAAATGGTGGTTGAAGCTCCTTTTTGGGCAAAATTTTTAAAACTGGGGGTTAAAAAAACAGTTTCCTTTTTCGTTCCAGGGCAATTTTTCAACCATTAAAGTAACAGGACAAACTACTCCTTCTGGCACTTTTTAATTTTTTGAGCATTTTAAAAAGGGGGCAGGTGGGTAAGACATAAATTTTGTTTTTTCTGGACTTTTATACCCTGTTTTGGGCCAAGTTTTTGGCACGTATCCCATTATGTTTTGGGGAAATTAATTTTAGCTTTTTCCCCCTTTTTGGGGGTTTTAATGGAATTTTTTCTTCCTGCTTTTAAATGGAACCTCTAAACCTCATATCGAAAAAATTTTTCAACCCCATTTTGTACTGATCTCTGCCAACATGCTCAAAAAACACCCCCAAATTAAATTTTAAATTTATTTTTTGTTCCCACCTTTTTTCAAAAGGCAAGACCCATCCCGGGCTTTGGGCCGGGTCCAAAACCCAAGATAGTAATAGTTTTTTTCAATAACCCTTTTATTCAATTCTTTTATCCCCCCTGTATCTTTTAATTCCAGGCATTTTCGGGTTTAAGTCAAAAAATATGGTTCTATAGTTTTAAATTTTGTGGGCTCAGTTTTAAAATCATCAAAAAATCTTTCATTATAGTGTTGAGGATTCGTTGGCCATCGTAACAAGTATTGTGGTCGATGATGATTATGACCTTTTGCCCCCTTAAAGTTTGGGAGAGCAAAAAACCCCTTTTCATTTTCACCAAACAGGGTGGAGAAGCGGGAAATTAAATCCAACAGTCAAATGGATAGTGTACATCTAGGAAACACTTTTTAGGTTAAAAAACCCACAAAAAAAAAAAAAACCCCGCCCATTCCCCCCTGTCTTGCCCCACCTGCCCCCTTAAAAACCTGCATGACCCCCCCACAAATTAAAAAGTGCCAGAAGGCAGTATGTTTTGAACAACCCATTTTAGTTTCACTGGACATGATATCCCTGTCTGGGCCACAGCATGACCCCAAAAACCTGCATAAACCCCGATTAAAAAGTCCCAGAAAAAGGAGGGTCTTTAAAACCCTTTTTTAGTTACTGGACATTGACTTCCCTGTTGGGCCACGCATGAGCCCCAAACCTGCATGACCCCCAATTAAAAAGTCCCGGAAAAAAAAGGGTTTTAAACCACCATTTTAGTTTAGGACATTGACTTACCGGCCTGGGCCCAGCATGGCCCAACCTGCAGCCCCCCAGTTTAAAAAAAGTGCCGGAAAAAGGAGTTTTGAACCACCTTTTTTTTTCATGGCATGGGACTATCCCTGCCCTGGGCCCCAAGGACCCCCAAAAACCTGCTGCCCCCAGATTAAAAAGTCCCGGAAAAAGGAGTCTTTCAACCCCCTTTTTTAGTTTCACGGGGACATTGAAACCCCTGTCCTGGGCCCGCTGACCCCCAAACCCTGCTGACCCAGATTAAAAAGTCCCGGGAAAAGGATCTTTAAACCACCTTTTTAGTTTCCTGGACATTGACTTACTGCCCGGGGCCCACGCTGACCCCCAAACCTGCAGGGGGGGACCCAGTTTTAAAAAAGTGCCGGAAAAAGGGTCTTTCCCCTTTTTAGTTTACTGGACATTGATTACCTGTCTGGCCAACCCAGGCCCCAAACCTGCATGACCCCAGATTAAAAAGTGCAAAAAGGAGTCTTTAAAAAACCCTTTTTTGTTTATGGCTTGACAAACCCTGTCTGGGGCCAAGCATGGCCCCAACCTCCCCTGACCCCAAAATTAAAAAGTCCCGGGAAAAAAAAGGAGTCTTTGAACCACCTTTTTTATTTTCACTGGAATGAACCCCCTTGCCCGGGGCCACAGCATGGCCCCAAACCTGATGGACCCCCAATTAAAAAGTGCCGGAAAAAGGAGTCTTTAAACCACCATTTAGTTTCATGGACATTTTATGTCCCTGTCCTGGGTAGCGCTTGCCCCCCCGTATGAGTGGGCCCCAATTTGAGCTTCATTTGGGGAAATACTGGTGGTTTAAGTTTTTTTCCACCCGGTCCCTTTTTTTCTTGGAATTCTTTTTTCTTTTAAACTAAAGTGCTGGAGGAAATTGTCTCTGTACTTTGTTCTCTGTCGTGCCCCTTCCCATGCCCTCCCTGAACACCTACATCTGGTCAAGTTTTCCTGTACCTCCCTTGTACAATTCAGAGTTATTTTTTTCCAGCAAATTTTGTACATGCAAGTTTTTAGTAGTTTAATTCTAGAAAACACATTTTCAAAATAGGATGGAATCCCCCCATGTCTTTGTTTCTCTTTTTTAATTGTATTAAATGGGTTGTCTCAATACAGGGATTGATAGCTATGTTAAAGATCTTGCAAAAACAAGTCATTTTTCAATATTTGTCCATTAACAGTGTCCTACCTATTCCTTTTTTCTGACAGCACCATCCCCTTGAGCCACTCTTGAAAATTGTGAAGAACAAATGTCTGTTTGAAACAACATTTTTTAAAAAAGGACCTGTAGTATAGCTGCATGTCACAGCAAAATGCCCCCAAAAATCAAAGCATGACCCTTGAGCCACTTTGGACAATTGTGAAGAACAAATGTCTGTTAGAAACAACATTTTTTTATAATAGGACATGTAATATTGCTGTATTTCAAAGCAGCATGACCCAAAAATTGTGAGGGAGAAATGCCACTTAGAAGCCACATTTCTGTTCCAAAGGACCATGATTATTGCTGTATCTCACAGCAACATGACCCAAAAAATTAAAAAATATGACTTCTCAGCCACTATTAAAAATTGTGGGGAGAAATGCCACTTAAAAGCCACATTTCTTTTCCCAAAAGGGAACCATGATTATTGCTGTATCTCACAGCAACATGACCCCAAAAATTTTTAAATATGACTTCTCAGCCACTATTAAAAATTGTAAGGGAGAAATGCCACTTAAAAAGCCACATTTCTGTTCAAAGGACCATAATTATAGCTGTATCTCACAGCAACATAAACTCAAAACCACTGCCCAATGCGAAAACTTCTAAAGATAAAAGTGAGGAAAATGGAATACGGTGTTTCATGAAACCTTGCTGTCTTTTACAGTCTTCTCACAGCAAAACCAGCAAAATGAACTGTTGGGAAAAGAGAATAAAAATTGCAGTAAGAAATGATCATTTTAAAAAAAAGTTTTCAAGAGGACCATTTCTGTTTGATGAGGAATGTGAAGTAGACTGGCAACTAATCAGTGAAATCGGCAATTGGGGCCACAACATCATCAGAGATCCATGCCTGATTCATCTTGATGAAAACCGTCTCACAGATCAAAAGAAAAATTCCTAAAACAATAATCTTTAATAGATATGCATTAAAATAATTATCCTTTATATATAAAAATGGCCTCACTCATATAGCCACTATACAAATATGCAACTGTATATGTATAAAAATACCCAATGTATATCAGTACCTAATACAAAGCAAGGGGGACAATGTCTAGCTAATCACAGCAAAAAAGACATTGTTTCCAAATACCTATTAGCAGGGAGAAGTGCCCCCATAAGAGGGAGGAAAATGTGGTCATAAACTCACGGTTCTGAAGACCTTGTCACAGTAGACTCCGTTGCCCCATTGGACCAGTATATACCATATATTAGAAAAAGCACTATCGCTATCACTATACTAGTCCTATCCAGATAGAGCACTCGCCCGAAAAGGGGGACCCACCTCTCGGCGACTCACCCTAACTAACTAAATAAATTTTACAGTAACATACATAAAGAACACAGAAAATAAGTCCCGTGCGTTTCCCAAGATATGGTTCATCAGGGGGTAATTTAAATTTTTACATCTGTGATGAGAGATGATGATGGTCCAGGTGATGGCATAATGAGGCCATAAGTAAGTGCCAGCAGTATACATTATATCCCCCCTATTAACCAAATAAAACTACCTCCCGCC
>JAODAL010068998.1:0-16561 GCA_025379985.1 Phyllomedusa bahiana | reverse complement strand
CGGGCGCCGGCCCCCCTACTGTGACGTAGGCGGCGCGGGTGAGTCACTCCCCCGCCCCGCCTAGCAGGATGTAGGAGCCGGCGGCAGCTCGGGACCCGCAGTCACCGGCCAAAGGAGGAGCCGGAGCAAGGTAAGTGGCTGTTTTTTTTTTTTTTTTAACCTACCACGGGGGCCCCTGATATTCTAAAGGGGGCCTGGCTTTCTAAAGGGGGCCCCGGGCTACAAGAGGGGGCCCCCTGGCTATTCTAAAGGAGGCCCGGGCTATTCTAAAGGGGGCCCTGGCTATTCTAAAGGGGGGCCCTGGCTACAAGAGGGGGCCCGGTACAATAGGGGGCCCGGCTTTTTTAAAAGGGGGCCTGGCTTTTTAAGGGGGCCTGGCTATTTAAGGGGGCCCCTGGCTTTTCAAAAGGGGGACCTGGCTTTTAAAAGGGGGCCCGGGTTTTCTAAAGGGGGCCTGGCTGCAAGGGGGGGCCCCTGGTTTTTCTATAGGGGGCCTGGTATTCTAACGGGGCCCCTGGCTATTCAAAAAGGGGCCTGGCTATTTAAAGGGGGCCCCTACTACAAGAGGGGCCCTGGCTACAAAAAGGGGGCCTGGCTTTTCTAAAGGGGGGCCCTGGCTATTCAAGGGGGGCCGGGTTTTAAAGGGGCCTGGCTATTCTAAAGGGGGCCCTGGTATACTAAAGGGGGCCCTGGCTATTCTAAAGGGGGGCCGGGCTATTCTAAAGGGGGCCCCTGGTTTTTCAAAGGGGGCCCTGGCTTTACTGAGGGGGCCCCTGGCTATATTGGGGGGGCCCTGGCTTTTCAAAGGGGGCCCTGGCTATATAAAGGGGGGCCCTGGCTATTGTAAAGGGGGCCCTGGCTATTGTAAAGGAGGCCCTGGCTTTTCTAAAGGGAGCCTTGGCTATTCTAAAGGGGGCCCTGGCTATACTAATGGGGGCCTGGCTTTTTGGGGGGGGCCTGGCTATACTAAGGGGGTGGTTTTTAAAAAGGGGGGCCCCTGGCTACATAAAGGGGGGCCCTGGTACAAAGGGGGGGCCCCTGATAACAAAGGGGGCCCTGCCAAAGGGGGCCTGACTACATAAATAGGGCCCCTGATAAAAGGGGGCCCTGATAAAAAAGGGGCCGGGAATAACAAAGGGGGGGTCCGGGCTCCCTAAAGGGGGGCCCGGGCTCCTAAGGGGGGCCCTGACTAACTATGGGGGCCTCCCCCCTGACAATATGGACCCCCAAAGGTTCCAAAATGTTTTTCCCACTAGCCTTGCCCGATTATTTCGGGTAAAAATTCTTAGGGGAAAGTTGTCTTTGTTGACAAATTTTAAAACCCAATGTGAAAAAAAATACCGGCTTTCAAAGATACTAAGCATATTAAAAATTTTATCTAAAAAACCCAGGGGAAAAAAAATTTTTATACTTGGATTGCGTGATTTTGGAGCTTATTTTCAAGTTTTTCCCACATAATATTGTTAATAGGGGTTTAAGGTTTTTTTAAAAACAGCATTGTAATATTTTAAAAAAGAAACGGGGAAAATTTTTTTTATTGGCTTAGAATTTCTCCTAGGTAGTAACTATTTCAAATTTGAAAATAGTTTCTACTTACAGCTGGTGGGTGCTCCTATGGGGGCTACTTTTTCGCCTTCATTGGCCAATCTCACCATGGCATGGTGGGAACACCATGCCATCTATAGTGTCAATAACCCTTTTGCAGATGCAATGGTATGGTATGGGCGCTACATCGACGACCTCCTAATCATTTGGCGTCGCGATGTAGAGCTTATACGGCTTTTTTTTGAATATATCAATGATAACTCTTTTAATCTACGCTTTACAGGAGTTTGGGATAAAATTGCTATTCCCTTTTTGGATGTATATCTCAGGGGCAACATTGACTTAGGCATCATCACTACCACGTTAAATCGCAAGCCCAATGCAGGTAATTCCATTTTAAAAGCCAATAGCTGCCACTCGCCACATACAATCAAAGCCATACCATATGGGGAATATGTGAGGGCCAAGAGGATTTGCACCTTGACACAAGACTATGAAAAAGCAGAAAGAACTATAGACTTGAGACTAAAACAGAGGGGATACAACAATAAAAACTTGGATATAGCCAAACAAAAAATTTACCATAAAAACAGGCACAATTGCTAGAACCTACTAAAGCAACAATACAACAAGGTAAGAATTCTATTGCCAATAAGGTAGTTTTTTATACCAAGTACAGTAAAATTTTTTGGGATATCAAAAAAAAATTTCCTAAAAAATCTAAACATCCTGCGACAAGATGATACGCTGTCAAAATTTTTGGATAGGGGTATAGAATGTGTTCCTAGAAGAGCCAATACCATAGGAGACATTATATCTCCCTGTACTTTCTTTGGCAATTCCAAAAACCTGGGTAAAACCTGGCTTTCACAAAAAGGTTTTTTTCTATGTGGAGGCAGTCGGTGCGGCACTTGTAAGCATGCTGCCAAAACCGCTAGCTTCACCGATACAAAAAATTTGAGTAATTATAAAATCAATCAATTTCTTAATTGTAATAGTACCCATGTTATTTATATGATAGAATGTACTAGTTGCCAAAGCAAGTACGTGGGTAGTACTATACGGAAGCTTAAAATCCGTATATCAGAACACATACATTCCATAAAAAATGAACAGGGTCAAATGTCGGGCGCTGCTAGACATTTTCTAGAGTACCACCAAGGAAACCTCTCTAGCTTTAAATTTTATGCTATCGAACACATTACCCGTCCATACAGGGGCGGTAACTGGGTAAAAAATACTTAGACAGAAGGAAGCGTTCTGGATCCTAAAGTTAGGTACACGCGTACCGGAGGGGATGAATTACCGCACGGACCTTCTGTACATACATTGAATTTATTAATCTAAAACCATACATTGAGTGCGGCTATTCATATCATAGATATAGGTTTTTTGCCCAGTTTTGTCATGAATATAGAAACAAGCTGTATTCATGTATATTATGCTATACAGACCTGACAGACTCATGCTTTGATCCCAGAGCCTTACAAGCTCACAATATATATATCTTCTTTTTTTAGCATCCATTCCTCTGTTTTTGTATATGTTTTTATTACCATGAGGTTTAGTGCAACAATAGTCCTTTTAGTAATTATTTGTTTTTTATTAATGTATTTTTATTAGCACTTTTGCACTTTCTTTCATAACTTTTAGTATTATGCTTCACCCTTTAACCAGAAATTCCTTTTTTCTTCATTTCACTCGGAATTGCGGCGTGTGTCCGAGGCGCTCTATTCCTTCACGGAGAAATCGCGCTCATCTCGCATTCACACTTCTAGTTGTGCGTCTTTTCTTACTTTAAACATTCCGCTTCCCCTTCTCATTACTTAATTGGTTAATACTGCCAAGCCTCCTTTTTTCTGGTCCAATCAGCATCAATGCGCTCCTTTGAATTGAGTTTAATGATAAACTGTAGCTCATATTCTGATTGGCTACTTACTTCCTGTAGAGTTACATGGACTTGTGTAGCTCTTCTTCTGATTGGAGGTTTTGTTTTTCCCTCCGTGATTCAAGCCTCCCACCTCTCTTATTATTGGTTAACTCACATTTCCCTCGTTCTTTTAACCAATCAGCATCTTCCACATGATAGTCTATGGAACGCATCAAAAAAGGTTTAATACCCTTTGCTCACTGAACTTTCTTTTAAAGAAAAAATAACCTTTTATTAAAGGTTTTTAGAAGGTTTTATTAAAGGTTTTTAGAGAAGGTTTTTATCCTAGAACTGGGCGTCGGGTTCATTTTTCTGCATTCATCCAAAACATACAGCCAGGGCAACAAAGGAGCAACTCAAAAAGAAACACATTAAGGTCATGGAGTGGCCTAGCCAGTCTCCAAACCTTAATTCCATAGAAACCTTATGGAGGGACTTGAAGCTCAGAGTTGCCAAGCGACAGCCTCAAAATCTTAATGATTCAGAGATGATCTGCAAAGAGGAGTGGAGCAAAATTCCTCCTGACATGTGCGCAAACCTCATCATCAACTACAAAAAACGTCTGACTGCTGTGCTGCCAACAAAAGTTTTGCCACCAAGTATTAAGTCTTGTTTGACAGAGGGATCAAATACTTATTTATCTCAGCAAAATGCAAATCAATTTAAATCATTGTGATTTTCTGGATTTTATTTTGGATATTCCATCTCTCAATGTTAAAATGAATCTAGCCTTAAAATTATAGACTGTCCCTGTCTTTGTCAGTGGGAAACTTACGCAATCAGCAAAGGGTTAAATACCTATTTCCTTCACTGTATATGTGTGTGTATATATATATATATACAGTTGAAACCAGAAGTTTACATAAACTATACAAAGAGACACATATATGTGTTATTCTAACTGTCTGACATGGGGGTGCTTTTCTACAAAGCAGACAGGATTACTACATCATATTGAAGGGAGGATGGATGGGGCTCTGCATTGGGAGATTTTGGAAAAGAACGGGATTAATCCAGACCCTGATAGAGGTCCTCAGTGGAAGCAATGCCTAATGTCACCCATTTAGTCAAATGCTTCTGGACAAAGCTAGAAGAGGGGTGGAAACGGATTAGTTCTAGACCATGGTAGAGGTCCTCAGTGGAAGCAATGCCTAATGTCACCCATTTAGTCAAATGCTTCTGGACAAAGCTAGAAGAGGGGTGGAAAGTGATGAAGAGGTGATACTGGGGAAGTTAGTAGGAGCTAGCTCTTTTTCCAGTATTGGAGTACCCCTTCTCGACATTGGATGTATGTTTACACCCTGATGCCGGTAAGGGGCTGCGATCCCGCTACATAGCCGCCAGGTGTTAGCGGCTTATTGCATCTAACACCCGGCAGTTACAGCGCGGGAGGGTGCCAGTGCCCACACGCACTGTTTAACTCTTTAGATGCTGCGGCTAAGATGGCCGCAGCGTCTAAATCAATGAGAAATGGTGCTGCGTACCGATCCGATCGTGGGGCCCAGATCACCTAACATGGCAGCTGGAAGCCTTGATGTCTCTACTTCTGGCCCCAGGCAGGAAGTGGGGAAACCGCCATCCTTGTACAGCCTAATGCATTGTTTATGCAATGCATTAGGCTGTAGAAATGATCATCCCCTGCTAGTGGTGAAGCGCCCTAGGGGGTCTCATAGTTAAAGAACAAAAAAAGTTTTAAAGTGTGAAAAAAAAAAAAAAAAGTTCAAAACCCTGTTTTGCCATTTTACAAATAGAAAAATAAAATAATAAAAAAGGTCCCCATATTTGGTGTCACCGTGTCCGAAAAAGTCCGATTAAAATATAACATCATTTATCCCAGACGCTGACACCAGAGAAGAAAAAAATCCTAACACTAAAATTGCGCATTTTTTTGGGTCATTTCATGTCCCATAAAAATTGGAATAAATTTAATTTAAAAAGTCGCCTGTATTCCAAACTGGTAGCAATAAAAAGTGCACTTCAGCCGCAAAACGTGCCCCTCTCTAAAGGTCCAGAGGTGGAAGGACAAAAAAGTTAATGGTTGCAGAAAATGGCGCCGCGGTGCAAACGTTAAAATTAGAATATTTTGGATTTTTTTTACGGTATCAAAACATAGCTGAAACCCTACATGCTTGTTATTGGTGGATGAGTACTAAACTTTAGAATACAGAGAACACATCATTTATACTGAAGATTGAATGACTGAACGCCATAAAAACATAACTCCCACAATCATGGCGCAAGTACGGGTTTTTTTCACATTTTGCTCCACTTAAATTTTTTTTGCAGTTTCCCAGTATATTCTATGGTAATAAGAATAACAACATTAGAAAGTCCATCTTGTCCCACAAAATAAAAGCCCCCCATATGTCTATGAAGGTGGAAAAAAAGTTATGGCTCTGGGAAAGCGAGAAGGGAAAAACAAACGTGAATAAAAATCGGCCTCAGCGGCGGGAAGGGGTTAATATTCTTATATAATATTCTCAATAAACTGCAAAGTAATTTCAGCATTTATTTCACTTGTGTATGTCTATATATAAGTATGTATCTGTGTATATCTATAGATTTTTTGTTATTTTGAATGTATTTGTTTAGTAAAGTTTGATAATCTTGGTGATAATTACCGCACAATTTATTTGATTGCTAGGGATTTATTACGAGGGCTAAACCCGCACCTGGTACCCTTTGCTGTTCTAGTATCATGGGGAAAAGGTTAGAGCGCCCCCGGTGGGGGTTTATGTATTATTTTCCAGCATTTTTGTGTGGGGTGCAGTATCATGGGGAAAGTTAAGCGCCCAGGGCCCGGGGGTGGTGAGGTTAAAACCCCCTTTCTTTGTGTTTGCTGTGCTAGTTTTCATGTGGAGTTAGAGCCCCCCGGCCGGGGTTTGTTAGGTATTTCTCCGGGAATTGTATGTGCTGGGGCAATTTTTAAAGTGGGGGGTTAGAGGGCGCCCCCGGCTGGGGTTTTAAAGGGTAATTTCTCCTGCATTTTTGTGCCTGTGCTAGTATCATTTGGAGTTAGGCGCCTCCGGCTGGGGTTTTTAGGTTTTAAATCCCCTTTGCCGGGTGTGTTGCTGTGCTAGTATCATGTGGATTTTAAGAGCGCCTCCGGCGGGGGTGTTAGGAAAATATCTCCGGGCCTTTGGTGTGTCGCTAGTTTTCAGGGGGAGTTAGAGCCCCCTTCCCGGCTGAGATGTTAGGTATTACTCCCCCATTGTTTGGTATCCCTAGAAATCATGTGGGGGTTAGAGCGCCCCCGGGCTGGGGTTTAGGTAATATCTCCTGCTTTGTTTTTGTGCTTTTCTAGAAATCTTTTGGGGAGATAGAGGGGCCCCCCGGTTGAGTGTTAGGTATTTTCTCCTGCTTTGGTGGGGCCCTATGCTGGGTATCATGTGGAGTTAGAGCCCCCCCGGGCTGGGGGGGGGGAGGGTTTTATCTCCTGAAATTGTGTGTGCTATGCTAGTATCTTTGGGGAGTTAGAGCCCCCCCGGGCTGGGGGGGGTTAGGTAATATCTCCTGCATTGGTGCTGTGCTAGTTAATGGGGATTAGAGCGCCCCCGGCTGGGGTGTTAGGTAATATCTCCTGCATTATGTGGGCCCGGGGTTAGTATCATTGGGAGTTGGGGCTCCTCCGGCTGGGGTGAAAAAGGTAATTTCCCCGCTTTGTGTGTGTTTTAGAAATCATGTGGGGGGTTTGCCCCCCCCCGGCTGAGATGTTGGGGTTTATCTCCGGGAAAATTGTGGTGCGTGTAGTATAAAGTGGAGTTAAAGGTGCCCCCCGGCTGAAAATTTTAAAGGTATTATCCCTGCACTGTGTGTGCGGGGCTAGTATCATGTGGAGTTAAGCGCCCCCCGGCGGGGGGTTTTTAAGGAAATATCTCCTCCCATTGTGTGGGGCGGGCGCTAAGTATCATGTGGAGTTAGAGCGCCCCCGGCCGGGGTGTTAAGGGTTAATATCTCACATGCTTTGTTTTTTGGGGCTGTGTTTTAGATCCATGGATTTAGACCCGCCCCGGGCTGGGGGGGTGGGGGGAAAATATCCCCTGCTTTTGGTTGTCCCCTGGGGCTGGTATCTTGGGGGGAAGTTAGAACGCCCCCCGGCCCTGAGGTTTGAGGAAAATATCTCCTGCTTTGGTGTGGGGCTGTGCTATTTTAATCATGGGAGTTAGAGCGCCCCCGGCTGGGGTTTAGGTAATATTCCTGCATTGTGTGTGCTGGGGCTAGTATCATTGTGGATTTAAGAGGGGCCTCCGGCGGGGTTTTGGGGGGTAAAACCCCTTTGCATTGTGTGCGGGCGCTATTTACCCAGTGGATTTAAAGGCCTCCGGCTGGGGGTTTTGGGTAATATTCCTGCATTGTGTGTGCTGGGGTAGTTTTCACATGGAGTTAGAGCGCCCCCGGGTTGGAGGGGTTGGGTTTAATTTTCTCCTTTCATGTGTGTGCTGTGCTAGTTTCATGTGGATTTAGACCCCCCCGGGGCTGGGGTGTTAGGAAAATTTTCTCCTGCATTTGGTTTGTGCTTTTTTCACATGGGGTTAAGCGCCCCCGGTTTGGGGTGTGGGTAAAATCTCCTCCCATTGGGGTGTGCTGTGCGAAATCATTTTGGGGGTTAGAGCGCCCCCGGCTGCGGTGTTAGGTAAAAATTTCCTGCATTGTTTTGCTGCGCTAAAACATGGGGAAAAGTTAAAAAAACGCCCCCGGCTGGGGTGTGAGGTTTCTCCCTGAAATTGTGTTTTGCTTTTGCTAGTATAATGGATTTTTAGAGCGCCCCCGGCGGGGGTTTTAGGTAATATCTCCGGTTTGGTGTGCGTGCTAGTATAAATGGGAGTTAGAGCGCCCCCGGCTGAGGTGTGGGGAAAATATCTCCTGCATTGTGTGTCCCTGTGCTAGTTTTAAATTTTGGGTTTGAGCCCCCCCGGGCGGGGGGGTTAAAGGTAAATCCCCTGCTTTGTGTGTGCTGTGTAGTATCATGGGGAAAGGTTAAGCCCCCCGGGCTGGGATTGGGGGTAATATCTAAACGTCCCTTGTGTGTGTGCTAGTATACATGGAGTTTTTAGTAAATTTCCTTGTCCTTTTTTGCTCTAAAATGACAACTTGCGAATTTATTAGCTTTCCACGGCCCCGCTGCTGCGGCATGTCCCCCCTGTTTTCTCTGCCCCTTTGGGTCACCCCCGTCCGGGCCCCTTTTCTGTTCTGGGGATAACGAGTCTTTGCCTTTCCCTTCATGGCATCCCGTGTGAAACACGTGCCCCCTCGGGGGGCATGCGTGAGCCCGTTTCAAATTTTTAAAAGGGAACAGTGCCCAAAAATTTCCTGTTCCTAACCTTAAACCCCGGGCTACTTTTAGAACTTTCCCCCCCTTGTCCGCGTCAGTTCGTTGGTGCCAACCCTTAGAGCTTGACCCCGTTTTTTTGAGCGTTTCGGGTTTAAAACCCTTGGGGTTACCAGTTTTCCCCTGAGTACCCTGTTTTAAAAACCCCTGTGTATCCACGCACCGGGTTTTCCTGCGTTTCTGACTTTTTAAAACCAATCTGCTTTGCCATGTTGATACTGCTGCTGAAATCAATTGTCACCTGCCTGCATCCCGGGAACCCATATACGCACTTTCTGCTGCCACCGAAAGCATCACCATTACCAACACGATGGCCTCAGACGATCCCACAAACCCGGCGTTTCAAAACCATCTGGGGTTAGAAAAGGGAGAGCGGGTTTTATATCTGGACTCTAAAATTTTAATTTTCCCTTAGGGGAATTTTTACTGAAATTTCCCTCCAATATAGACCCCTATCACCTGCCCCGGGGAAATTAACAGAAATGGCGGGGCCCCCAAAACCCAAATTTTTCATTTGGGGCCCCCCCCTCATCCCAAAAAAAATTTTACGAATTGCTCCCTTTCTTATAAATTTTAACGAAAAGGGGGGGGGCCCCCGGGGACTGTGCAATGCTTATCACTTAAGAAATTTACCCCGGCAGTACAAAAATGTATTGTACGTTTTAAATGCCCTGTGACAGCAGCTTATTAAAAACCCGTCTTTTAGCGGGCCAAATAAAGGAAAAGCCAAAGGCCTTTTATTTTGCCCCCCACTGCCACTAAAAAAACCCACCCAAAATCCACCAAAAATTTTGCAGCGATGCTGATGGTTACACAGGGGGGAGCTGCCTTCCACTTTTAAGCTATGTTCCACGGCAAAGGGTTTGGGACGTTTTTTCGGTCCCGTAATTTACGCGCCGAAGGGGCCCCCAAATTTAAACGGGCCGAAAAATTTCCCCTTTTCATTACGGTAATTCAAAAGTTCTAAATAGAAAACTATGGATTCGTCTCCTCTCCCCCCCGGCAAATCCCCCGGGGCGGGGGGGAAAAAATTTGACATGTGAATTACTAGGGCGTATACGCGCCGCTGGAAATTTTCAAGTCAAAGGGGGCCGGCGAAGTGCCGGCCCCCTCCCCTTCAGTCCCCCGCCCCGCCCCCCGGTCACCGGGAAATTTGGGGGGGGAATTTAACCCCCCGGGAAAAATACCCCCGGTGAACATACCCTTTAAATTCACTTAGATGTTTGTGTTCTATATTTTTCTAAAAACACCCTTGGGGGAGGGGGGGGGTTTTAAAATTTTTTTGGGACTTGTTCCCAAATTTTAAACCCAATTTTTCAAGTCTGTGCCACACTGGTTTCTGATCGCTGAAACTGAGGATCTATGTGAACCAGCAAGGCAGTTACATTTCCTGGGGGTGAGAAGGGCCCATAGGCCAAAAAGAATTAATCCTGGGGGCAGTAACTCCTTACCGACTTGGATGTGATCCCAAAAAATAGTTGGTGGGCTTTCAGCTGCTAATTGACCCTAATGCTCAAGCCCCAACCCTTTTTTTACCCCCCAGACCATGGCAAAAAATGGCCTTGACTTCTTTTTTCAATGAAAACTGGCCACCCCCATTGTACACCCAAATTTCATTGTTTTTGAAAATGCATTATGCTGAAAAAAATGTTTAGGGTATCCACCCAAAATAAAAAAAAAAAAAAAGGAAAAAAAAAAAAGTTTTAAAAAGTTCAAATCACCCCTTTTTTTTTTCATTTTTATTTTTTTAAAAAAAATTTAGACAAGTTAAAAATTTTTTTTAAATTTCACTGTGTCCAAAAAACACCCTTGATCAAACTAAAATAACATCATCTATCTCGATTTCGAACAAACCCGAGAAGAAAAAAAATTCCAAACGCCAAAACTGTGGTTTTTTGGGCATTTTACATCCCCATTAAAAATTAAAAAAAAAAAGTAATAAAAAATTCCATGTATTTCCCAAAAAGATGGGAATAAAAAAAATGCAATTCAGTCTGAAAAAATGGCCCCCCACTCAGGTCTTGGGGTTAGTACAAAAAAGTTATTGGCGCAATAATTTGGGGACCCCATCGCACATTTCAAAAAAAGAAAAAAGTTTGGAATTTTTTTTTGGGACCAAAAAAAGAAAGGGAAAAAACCCCACATGTTTTGGAAAATTGGGGATACAAAACAACCGTAGGGAAAACAGATAAAAAAATGATTTTTATAAATGCAGATTGAATGCCCCTAAAAAACAACCCCCCAAACATGGTGCAAATACATTTTTTTTTTTTACGGTTTTCCCGTATATTCTAGGGACTATTAATGACAAAAATTTGAAAAAATCTTGTCCTGCAAAAAAAAAAAGCCCCATTTTCTCTAAAGTAGGTTTGGGAAAAAAAAAAAAAGTTTTGACTTTGGGGAAGGGGGCAGGGGAAAAAGGGAAAGTTAAAAAAAAAAAAAAAATAAACCTAATTGGGTTTAAAAAAGTGCTGAAATGTTTAAAAAGGGCCCCCCAAAGGGGTTTCTTTAAAATTGTCTTCCCCAAGGCCGGTTCACAATTAAATTGAGGTTCTGGTTTGGAACCTCTATCACATGTTTCCCTTTTAGAAAATAAAAAAAATTTCCCGCAATTAAACCGGGCCCCCCCAAACCCCGCTAAAAACCCGAAGAAAAAGTGAAAACCCAAATTTTTAAAAAAATCCACAGTAAATATAATACAATTTTTTTTATAGCGAGGGGCGGAAGATCCCTTTAAATTTTACATTTTTTTGTTGAGGAAATTGCCCCTAACCCCCCGACCTAATGCGCAATTTTTTGTTTCATTTTTATTACACACTGTTTTTGGCTGGTTTAAAATCCGGGAAACAATCTAGGGGTTTTGGGAAAATTTAAAACAATTTCAAAAAAAAAAAGGGGAGAAATGCTCTCCCAAAATTTACTTGGGCCCTTTTGGGGTCGAAGCTTATTGCGACACGGTGCACAAAAAGGGAAGGGAAATATTTCCCTGTAAGGGTGTCCATCAAGGGGGGAAAGAAAGATTAAACGTGGTCATTCCCAGCACTCATTTTATAGGGGTTCCGCAGGGTTTTCATTTAAACACCTATTTATTGATGATTAATTTAAAAAAAACAGTTTAAAATTTATAAAAAAACTTCATAGTTTTTTTTGCGTTTTTAGGCCTATTTTCCTTTGGTTTTCCCTTTTTCGTAAAACCCCATATTTAAAAAGAAAACCTCCAATACTAATTTTCCGCATTCACCTGATGTTTAAAACCCCAAACCACAAACACATAGAATATGCCAAAAAAAACACAATGGATTCAGAACAGAAAAAAAATGCAGAAAAAAAAAAACCCCTAATGAAAAAACAGTCTACTTAAAATATAAAATAATTTAATTTACAAAAAGTTCCGATCTGTAATTCCAAACCCCCGCGGCGAATTTTTAGTATCAAAAATAAGGGGTCCAGTAAAATTCCCTATTGGTGGGGTTTTCCCCAATCCCCACCCTAAAAGGTTTTATTAATCTTTTTATAGCTTTCACTTTAAAATGTTCCAAATTACCTGATGTAAGTCTCAAAAAAAAATGTTGTGCAACTTCTCTCAACAAACATATTTTATAACTTTTTCTCTTTAAGGAACTTTAACCCCTTATCCCTTGTTGTTTTCTCTTTTTAAAAAAGATTTGCTTTTGTGTAAAAGATTTCCACATTCGAACATAATATAGCTTCTCTCTGGGAATTATTTTGTGTGTAACCAGAGTTGATTTATGTTTAAAAGATTTCCCCACATTAGAACATGAAAAAGGCTTCTCCCCGTGTGAATTCCCTCTGTTAAAAGATCGATTTTTTTTGATTTCCCCAATTTGAACATGAATAGGCTTTCTCCTGTGTGAATCTTTGTGTAAAAGATTGATTTCTGTTTAAAAAAAATTTCCACATTCTGAACAGGAATATGCTTTTTCCCCTGTGTAAATTTTTTTGTTGTAACCCCAGATTGATTTTAGTTAAAAAAGTTTCCCAATTCAAAATGAAAAAGGCTTCCTCCTGGTGAAATCTTATGTAAACAAGACCCGATTTCTGTTAAAAGTTTTTCCCACTTCGAACTGAAAAAAGGCTTCTCCCCTTGTGAATTTTTTTGGGTTTTAACAGTTGATTTTTTTAAAAAAGTTTTTCCCCTTTCGAAATAAAAAGGCTTCTTCCTGTTAACTTATGTTAAACAAGATTGTTTTCTGTTAAAAGTTTTTCCACTTTTGAACATGAAAAAGTTTCTCTCCTGTTAATTCTTTGTGTAACCCAGATTTTTTTTGTTTAAAAAGATTTCCCCACTTTTGAACATAAAAAAGGCTTTTCCTGTGTAAACCCAAAATGTAAACAAGATCCGATTTCTTTTAAAAAAATTTTCCCCAATTCTAACAGGGAAAAAGGCTTCCCCCTGTGGAATTCTCTCATGTTTTATAATTGATTCACTGAAACTTTTTCCCCCACAAATTGAAATGAAAAAAATTTCCCTGGGTGAATTTTCCCTCATTTATAAAAAAATTTTCTTTCTTTGAAAAAGATTTCCACATTTGAACATGAAAAAGGCTTCCCTTCCTATGTAAAATTCTCTATTTTTACTGCTTTTGACTTAAGTGTAACCCCCTTTTCCCCAAATTTTGAACTGAATAGGGTTTTCTTGTGTATTTTTTCTGTTCATCATGACCTGACTTATGGGTAAACATTTTCCACATTCAAAACATAATATGGCTTCCCCCCATGTGAATTCTGCCTAAAAAAAGGGTTTTGGTTTTTGTAAACACTTCCAAACACTGACCACATGGAAACCTTTTCCCCCTTTTTTCCTGTAGGGGGGGGCAACCATTTTGGGGTTTGGTAGGAGAGGTTTCATCATTGGGGGGAATTATTAACGGGTTCTTATTGTGTCGTCCGGGGTATAATCGGTACGTGGTTTTCTCCTAAAAGTGCGTTGGATACCTTCTTCTACTTTATAACTTAGTAGGGGCCTGCGTTTTCTTCAGATATTTAAAGAGGTTTTCTGTTAAAAAATTTAAAAAAATGTTTTTTTAAAGATTTTTTCCCTTTTAACCACAAAAAGAAAAAATTTTAAACATGGAGTTTTATTAGTTATTCTGGGCAAGGTCGAGATGGATCCAAGGACCACAAGGGATTTACAGGGTTTTGTACATGCCCGCATATACGGGATGTATTTGCAGGGGATTTTTCCAAAGCATGGGGGGGGGGCGGCTCGCCACAAAAAATTTACATGTCAGTTCTTCCCCATGCGTACAATACGATCGTATTGTACACACAGGGGGGCGACGCGTAATTACCGTTATTGCGGTGCGCATTTAGCTGCGTAATAAGTGCATTATGTGGCGAGATGTGAGCCGTGTGAACATACCCTTATTATGACCACATTCTATACTGATGTCATGTACTATTCAAAAATTTTTCCCTTTTGGTGACGGGTTGTAGGTATGTAAGGTGTGTAGGGTGTCTGCCCATATCCCCCACTCGTTATGCTTAAAGGGGGGATTTAGGAGGTTTCTAAAAGGGGTTGATTATTGACTTTAATATTGTGATCGTTGGGGCTTTCTGTTTGGAAAATGGTCAAGAGTGGAGAAATAAAAACATGGACAGGCGAGCTCACAGCCATGAGGTAAAAAAATCGGGATTAAGGTCAGAGGGGCGAAAGGGAAAACTACATGGAGCACTCACCCCAAAAGAACCAGGGGTGACCAAACATGGGTCTAAACAAACACGAAACTGGTTTTGGGGTCCAGAACAGACAAATTTCACTGCATCTCTGTAACCCCTACTGTGAAGGGGCCCCAGAGCAGCAGATGTCATGCGCCTCTGCCAACCCTAAATGTGTAGGGGCCGGGGCAGACATGTCACGAAACCCCCGTTTTTCCCTTTCTGTGTATGGGGCTAGAGCAGAAGATGTCACTGCGCCCCTGCCAAAACCTACTGTGTTTTGGGCACCCCCGGGCAGCGGTTCATGCCCTCTGCAACCCTACTGTGTATGAGGGCCAGAGCAGATGGATGTCACTGCCCCTCTGTAACCCTACTGTGTAGGGGCCCTCGGGCAGATGGATTCACTGCGCTTCTCCCAACCCCTATGTGTTTTTGGGGGCCCTAAAGCAGAAGGATGTCACGAACCCTTGCTAACCCTACTGTGATGGGGCCCAAGCAGACAGATGCATGCCTCTGCAACCCTCTGTTAGGGGGCCCCTGGGAACAGAGGGATGTCCTGCCCCACTGCTGACCCTACTGTATAGCGGCTTTGAAAAGACGCATGTATGCAAACTCTGCCAACCCTCTGGTATGGGCCCCTAGAGCGATTTATGTCCCCACTTTTTCATCACGGGGAAAAACTTCAGTTTTCTTGGCACTAAGGGAATTGAAACTGCTGTTGGAAAAGGGTTGTTTTCCCCGAGAGTCATGTTTTCTGCTTCTAAAACATGGACATTGTAATTCAGGTGAGAAACGGGAAAAAAAATTGCAACCATTGCTGGAAAAAAAAAGCTGTGGTGGCAGCTTTTAGGGTTTGGGGGAAGGTTTTCGGGGTGTGAACTGGGCCATCTTTAAGTGCAAGTCTCTTCAAGTGTTTGGGGAGATGTCCACCTTGGCAAAAATTCAAAACCCCCATACAGTGATTTCCCCGGGGGAAATGGATCTTTCGCAGCAATTTTTATTTCACCGGCTAGAAATGTCTCCTTGGTTTTAAGAGCAGGCCAAGATTTTTTTCCCTACCCTCCCCTTTAATCCCCAGCCCCAATTGAACTTAGGGGGCCCCCGGGAAATGGTTTTTGACTCTATTTTTGCCTTCGCAGCTGGGGGATCATTTTGGCTCCAGACCCCTATGACAACCTTTTCCAGGCCCTTATGGAGTATTCCCCGCCTGTCTCGTGCTGTCGTGCGAAACCCAAGGTCTGTGGAGAAATGATGGAAATTCACGTGTGTATTTCCATTTCTTTCATCCTTAGGCTATGTTCATGCAGTGGACAAAAAAAACCTGAAAACAATTACTAAAAGTTCTGAAAAACCGGTTTCTGTCCAGCCCTCAAAACAGCTGAAAAAACTCCGTTTTTGGGGTTTTTTTTTTGGGCCCTTTTTTTTTAGGGCTTTGTCCGCTTTTTAATGTATTCACAAATTAAGCCAAAAGGGTGTAAACTACACCCTACAGGGGGTTTAAAATTAAATAGTACTTCCTTTAGATCACTGTAGCCATTTTGAAAATTTTCCCCTTTTTTTGCTGCTCATGCCACTTTATTAAATTTGCACCCCCTTTTGCACCAAAATCCACAAAAACCCCAATTATCTTTCCATACAGCAAGATAATAATAAGCGTCAAAATCTGTAAGAAAAGGATGTTAGCGCCAAAAAAAAAAAAAGGATTCGGCGCCAAAATCCTTAAAAAAAAAAAAAATTTTTTTTGCCGTCAAAGCGAGATAATTTTATGCGCCAAAAAAGTTAAAAATTAAAAAAAAAAGGATTTGAGCCAAAAACCATAAAAAAAGTTTTTTTGCGAAAAATATTTTGAAAAACCAAAAATCGTTAGCGGCCAAAGCATGATCTTTTTTTTAAAAAGGGACAAAAAAGGGCCATCAGACACTTTATGCAGATTTATAAGGATAACCTTTTTTACCCTTTTTTAGGTGGGACTTGGGTCTTTTGGGAGGGTTAAAACATTGAAAAATGCGGTAAAAAAAGCTGCGAAAAGCGCCAAAAGACTCCCAGGCTTTTTCCTAGACTCCTTTTGTAAATTTTCT
>JAODAL010068997.1:0-16561 GCA_025379985.1 Phyllomedusa bahiana | reverse complement strand
TGATACTCAAAATCAAAGTAGAAAAACAAAATTCTGGCTGATACAACTAGAGAGGAAATGCATCTATCCGAGGAAATGAAGTTCAGTATTGTTTGTCCTCCACGTGCCTGTATGACCTCCCTATAACACCTGGGCATGGTCCTGATTAGTTATTAGAGATTCTGCTGAGAGGTCTCCTCCCAGACTTGAATTAAAGCATCAGTCAACTCCTGGACAGTCTGTGGTACAATGTGGCGTTTGTGAATGGAACGAAACATGATGTCAGAGATATGCTCGATTGGATTCAGATCTGGGGAACGGGCAGACCAGCCCAAAGCATTAATGCCTTCCTCAGGCAGGAAACTACTGGCAGTGTGGGTACCTCAGGCTAGCACATGGAGAGTGGTGCTACCCTCCAAAGAAATGCCTCCCTACACCATTTCTGACCCCTGCCAAACCAGACTTGCTGACGGATGCTGCAGGCAGCAGAGCACTCTCTAAGTCATCTCCAGATTCTATCACTTCTGTCACATGTGCTCAGTGTAAACCTGCTCTCATTCTTGAAGAAAACAGGGCGTCAATGTCTAATCTGCCAAATTTGGTGTTCTCTGGCAAATTCTAATCGCTTTGCACAGTTTTGGGCTGTAAGCACAACTCCAACTTTTGCACCTAAGGTCCTCATAACACCATCATGGATTCTGTGTCTGATAGTTTGAGCAGACACATGGATATAAGTGGCCTGCTAGAAGTTATTTTGCAGGGCTCAGGCACTGCTCCTCCTGTTCCTTCTTGTACAAAGGAGGAAGTAGCGGTCCTGCTGCTTGGTTGTTCCCCTCCTACGGCCCTTCCACATCTCCTGGTGTACTGACCTGTCTCTTGTTATCTGCTCCATGCTCTGGACAATGTGCCGATTCACAATCAGTGTTGTTGATTCATAACTGAACAGGTGGATTTCGCAGAAGTGTGATTGATTTGAAGTTAGATTGTGTTGTTTAAGTGTTTCATTTATTTTTTTGAGTAGTGTTCTTGATTTCCTGTAAACTTTTGGTGCATTTTCTCTCATATCTGTGTTACCGTTGAATCTCTCAGATGTATCTTGCCAGTTGTGGGTGGGTTCCTGCGTAGTCTACCATTGTTTACTTTTTAAAAGAAAACAAAAAAAAAAATTCCATTGCCTGGCTATATTCTGACATCCATCAATGTACACCAAGTATAACGTATGTTTCTGCACAAACATGTGCAGAAACATTACATGTGTGCCGCAGCCCTGCCAGTGGCACCCAGGTTTGCATACGTTTTTTCAGAAATGTTTTTGTGTGCACAAACATACATTATACTTGGTGTACATTGATTTTAACCTATATGGGAAGGAAGGGGTGCTTCTTTTGGGTTTCTGCCCCGCCACTCTCCAGGCTGTCATAAGAAGGGCAGCTTTGCGGGTTGGGTGTTTTTTATTTTTTCTCTCTTGAATAATGGAGGTCGGTTGACCCAGCGAGAGGCCTGATTGGCTCGATTGAGAGGTAAAAGATAGGATAGGACTGCCCGATTTTGAGATCACGTTGAAAGTCGTGGGCAGCTTAAACATCTTTTGATAAAAATATGTGAACCGAGAGTCTCAAGTTTTTTCAAGACACATAGTCACACCAAACAAAGTAGTAAATAATGAACAGCTACCATATGTCTACTTTGTGTTAGCATGATTTTATTAAACTTCATATTATTTTTTAAGACATTTTGGGGCTTTGAAATTTAGTAGCAAATTTTAAGATTTTCAAGAAAATTTGCAGAACAGATTTTTTTTGGAACCAGGCCACTTCTGATGTGGTTTTGAGGGGCTTGTATGTTAGAAACCCCCATAAATGACTCCATTTCAGAAAACTACACCCCATTACATAGTCAAAACGCATTTAGGAAGTTTATTTAACCCTCTAGGTATTTCGCAGAAATTAATGAAAAGCGAAGGTGAAATTTCAAAAAATTTTTAAAATTTTTGCAGATTTCCGATTTTTGTTATTATTCATTGGAACCCCGTAGATTTTACAATAAATCGCAACTCAAATATGATTCTCCTTATTATACAGTTTTTAGAAAGATCCCACTTGTGGCCCATATGTGCTTTTTGACTCTTCCACAGACCTCAGAATTGAAGGAGCACCTTCTTGTTTTAGAATATTTTTAAGGCTTTATTGGGGTAGGGATGGGCAGTGACAGATGTGGCAACAGAAGTTACAAACTGTCTTTTTAACTGATCAGACAGCTATAACAATATGAGTGAGGGGAACAGGGACTTGGCAATGAAGGGGTTAATTTTTGTGTGTGTTTTTCATTGTATGAGCCAGTGATGATCACTGGTAGAAAATTGCTGGAACTTGATAGTGGCAAACTGTTTGATCAGACAGCTGCCACAAATAGTTTCACAGGGACATTTGAAGTGATTGCAGTGGAGGGGTTAATAAAGTATTTCAGGCTGTTACAGCCTAGATCGAAGCACAGGGTACTAGGACTTAGCACAGAAATACGATCTCCTCACTCACTCTGACAGAACAGAGCCTGGGACATGGATCAACTGTAATGGGTGAGTCAGCAGACGGACTGACCAATCCCAGCGATCCTCAGCACAGGACTCCTGTGATTGATCACCTGCTGTGTATCTGTGCTAATTAGCTGTCAGAAACAGAAATTTAAGAAATAGAGTTTCCACCTTATCTCTGCACAGGGAGACAGAAAGCTTTCATGACGTTCCTGGACGTCATGGTGCATTAACAGGCAGTGAAGCATGACGTCCAGGAACGTCAGAGTGCCTTAAAGGGTTAAGCACCTTAGGGTGTCTGTAAACCTGTAATGGCACATAAAAAATATCCTAATGAAAATTAGACCCCAAAAATCCAGATGGTGCACCTCCTTATCTGAGGCTTGTGGTTGAATCAAATAGTGCACTGGGGCCACATATGAAATATTTCTAAAAAAAAATTCAGAATTGGGGTAATTAATGTTCACTTTATTTCTGTAAGACACCTAACTTGACATGTTCCATTAGGGCTGCACCATTTTCTTTGGTGTATTTTGCGCAAAAAAACTGTTGACACCCTATTCTCTATATAAATGGACTGTAGTACACCAAAACTAGGTGCATTGTATGCCAGGCATGACACATTTGAATGTGCTTAAAGTAGGCGCATCAAATATGCTAGCAATGATATGCTATACGCCTACATTTTGCTATGTGCCTAGATCAGGTGCATTAATTATACTATGCAAGGTATACCAGATGCCAGATTTTTGACAGATTCATTAATTCAAGCTTTACACTTATTTAATATACCTTAAAACTGGCGAGGCGCCGCCTCTTTTTTGACATGTCACCCCTAGAGAGTTAGCAAACTTCCTAAATGCTATCTTGTAAACCTTAAGGGGTGTAGTTTTTTAGATGGAGTCAATTATGGTTGTAATCAATATCCAAACCCTTGAAAGCCAAATAAAAACTGGACAAATCCTTAAAATGTGAAAAATTTCTACAAAATTTATACACCCCCCCTACTGTTGTAAAAAAATAAACAGACATTTGAAAAATGATGCCAACATACAGCAGACATATGGTAGATGCTAGTTATAAACTATTTTGTGTGATATAGCTATTTGTCTTACACATAGAAATTTTTGAAGCTTGAAGCTGGTACATTTCTTAAAATTTTAAATCATTGTGATATTTTTTCACAAATAAATGGATGGTATAGACCAAAATCATACTAACTTAAAGCACAATTTGTCATGAGAAATCATTCTCTGAATCACATGAATAAGTAAAAGTCAATAAAGTTATTCCAACATAAGTTGATACATGTCAGATTTGGAAAATTATGCTCTGTCAAAGTGGTCAAAATTGGCTTTGGTAGTTAGGGGTTAAACGTGATTTCTTATTTAATATTTTACAATAAAAAAGTATGACTCATTACAGTGCTCGGGTCGTGGCTCCAAGTTCCATCAAGGACAACATCTACAAGGAGTTTGTATGTTCTGCCCACTTCTCTCTTAGACCACTCATACACAGATGGCATCCACCACATATGGCAGAAGTGTTAAAATATACCAACAAATAAGGACTCTTGGGGCGACATATATGAACAGGGCTGCACCAGTTTTCTGGATTGCCCTGTTTTAGCCCTATCTGACAGATTATGACTGGTCATACGCCAAAATCTGGCGCATGCTGTGCCAGACCCGTCACTTTTGTATGCACCAAATCTACAGAGTCATTCGAGGTGCCACATTTATCAATGTGTCACGCCAAAATTTGTCGCAAAAGTGTCAAATTAAACCATATCAGTTCCAAAGTAACAAGGCTGAGACCAATTATTGCGCATACATTCCATGTGCCGCTTTTTGGTCCAACGGCACACATTTATAAAGTGCTGTGAGACACTTTCATACATAGTGACGAACTCTGCACTTTTTAGTGATGCAGACAGTTAGTACTCATCTCTATCTATCCAAGTAAATGATGAAGGCATGTGTAGTAATGCCTCCCCATGTCTCTATAAATCATAGAAGTGCAGATAGTACTTGTTATGTTGACATAGTAGATGTAGGTAGCAGATACTGCCTACATTTTTTTCATGTAAATATTTTAGGTACCGATAGTACGTACTCCCTGATTTTAAATTTTAAAGCAAGCAAATGTACTATAACTAGAGATGGGCAAATCGATTCTAATTCGTGTCGAATTTCTGGAACACTTAGGTTCTGCACGAAGCCGAAGTTTCTGGTACTGTGCTGGAACGAAGCATCTTTTTTTTGTAAAATGGCCGCAAGCACATGGCGTTACATGGGGCAAAGAACTCTGGGAGGAAGAAAGGGGGACCCTCAATGACATGTGCAGAAATGAAGCCAATTAGAGACCGGCGGGATTCTGTGACGTCACAGCACTATAAGTAAAGACGGCAGCTGCTCTCCTCACAGTCATCTCGTTGTATCGCTTGGCATAACAGCATCCCTGCTGCTGCTGATGCTACACAGATCTCATTATTTCAATTTCTCCTGTTGTATAAGAGAATTTTAAATTCAAGTCATCCACTCAATCCTGAGAGTGTTATATTGGGATAGAAATACAGAGTGCTTTTTCTGCGTCATTATTTCAATTTCTCCTGTTGTATTAGGGAATTTTAAATTCAAGTAATCCACTCAATCCTGATAGTGTTGTATTGGGATAGAAATACAGACCACTTTTTCTGCGACATTATTTCTATTTCTCCTGTTGTATTAGGGAATTTTAAATTCAAGTAATCCACTCAATCCTGTGAGTGTTGTATTGGGATGGAAATACAGACCACTTTTTCTGCGCCATTATTTCAATTTCTCCTGTTGTATTAGGGAATTTTAAATTCAAGTAATCCACGTGACCCTTTGAATGTGTTGTATTGGTTTAAAAATTTGCAGACGTTTTTCTGCACCATTATTTCAAATTTCTCCTGTTGATTAAATTTTTAAATTCAAGTTACCCCAGTTACATAGTTTGTCGGGCCCGAAAAAAGACAAACGCCATCCAGTTCAGCCATTTATTAAAGTGTTGCTAAAGTAATCCACTCAATCCTGATAGTGTTGTATTGGGATAAAAATACAATTTTAAATTCAATATTTCCTCTTATATTAGGGAATTTTAAATTCAAGTAATCCACTAGAGATGGGAGAATTTCCCGAAATTCGTTTCGTTCACTTCGCTGAATTTCTCGGCAAAAAATAACTTTGTTGCGAATTACTTTGGGACGAATCACGTTAAAAAAACAGCTATTTAAGGCTGCACAGAGCCAGAAGGGTGCTGTAGAACGTTGTGCCATGCTTAAATATGCAGAGGGAGCTTGGTTTGGTCTTCATACAATGTTGTGTTTTAGTATGACACGCATATGACTGCCGCAGCTCTTAGAATCGCTTCACTATAAATTCCCTGGGCACTTAAGAGGGGAAAATGACCAAGAAACTGAAGGGGAATGTTCCTGATAAAGTCATGGCAGAGAAAGCTAGAAAAAACAAGCTGAGAGGTCAGGTGGGAACATTAGTGACAGAGTGTGGGGGTGAGGGTGGCGCCCAGCAGCATGAGGTCAACATGGCACAAGGGGACTTTTGGGAGGTGGAAAAAACGAATAGGCCCAGAGGGGGCAAAAGACATGTGGAGGTCACGGCGACAGATGAGGTCAAAAGGGCACAATGACAGAGTGTGTAGGTCACTGCATACCCAGCACACATGAGGTCGACAGGGCACAATGACAAAAAAGTTTTAGGTCCATAGCAGCCAAAGCAGCAGCATGAGGTCAGACGGGGCACAATGACACTGTGTGGGTCACGGCGCACCCACCAGCACTAGGTCAGAGTGGCACAAGACATTCGGGGGTGGAAAAAAGGGGAGTGGCCCACAGAGGGGGCAAGAACCCAGGGGTTTAGGTCACGGCACAGCCACGCACAGCATGGGGTCGAAGGGGGCCAATGACACGTGTGGGGTCATGCAGCACCCACAGCGCAGCAGAGGCGACAGTGCAAAATGCAAGTGTGTGGCACGGCAACAGCCACAGCACAGAGGGGTCAACAGGGCCAATGACTTTTCGGGAGGGGGCAAAAACAGGAGTGGCCACAAAAAGGGGACAATAGACATGTGGAGGTCACGCAAAGCCAAAGCACGCATGAGGTCGGGCAGTGGCACAATGACATTCTGGGGTGGAAAAAAACGGGAGTAGGCCCAGAGTGGGACAAGACACAGTGTGGGGTCCGGCACAGCCACAGCACCATGAGGCAACATGCACAATGCACATGTGGAGGCCGGGGAGCAGCCACGCGCCTTGGGGTCAGGCATGGCAAAATACATTCGGGAGGTCAAAAACGGGAGTAGGCCACAGAGGGGGGCAAAAACCCAGTGTGGGGCCGGCAGGCCACAGCAGCAGCATGGGGTCAGACGTGGCACAATGACAGAGTGTGGAGGTCACGGCAGCAGCCCAGAGCAGCATGATCAGACAGTGCACAATAACGAGTGTGGAGGTGGGGGGAATCCCATCCCTGTAAAAGATGGTTTGGTGGCAGATGGAAAACTGTCAGCAGATGAGGGGGCCATCAGGGGGGTGGGGCATCGAATAGTGGCTGAGCAGGTATTTGAACCCAGACTATTTCTCAAGTTTGGGTGGGGCGTCATGGTGATGAAAGTCGACCCAAGCTTTGGGTTGTGGAAACCTGCCGATCCACGCCTTCATTTGACAAAGGTCGTCGTTCCACTTTTCCCCATGGACAAGCGGGTTCTCCTTGGGAAACGATGGCCCCCCGCACGAACCCCCCCTGATGCCCCATTCTGGCGGCAGCGCTTCTCCACTGAAAACCCGCAAGTTGCGGCCACACTCCAGTTTGCTGCCCAGTAATCCGCGGATCTTCTAACTGGGGTGGCAGAGTGTTTTCCAAGTAGGCCACCACCTTTTGGTTTCGGGGTCTGCTCCAGGTCCTGCGCTGCTTGCACTGCCCTCCTCATGGGCGGGTGAAGGAACTGCCATCAGTGCCCCCCGGGCTTGGTTTCTGCTAAAGAAGCTGGTACTGGGTCTACCCCCCACCTTCCCCCGCAGCCCGGGGGTAATACGTGAGGCAGGAACCCCCCGGCAGACCGTCAGAGGGGGACGAGCCCCACAGGCAGCGGGGAACGGGTTAGAGGATTTCCCATTATTTTGGTTGTTTCCCCCTCTCAACTGGGAAAAAGGTCCATTTTGGGGTCAGGGTCAATAGGGGGGGAGAGCCAGAAGTATCCCCTGCCGATGCGACTATTCGGCTGACAGCCAGGAAAAAAAACATGGCGGGCCTCTGCAAAAAGGACTCCCAGGGGCTCCCTCCTCCATTTTCCCCTGTAACTGCCACGGTGCTTGGGTCATCTGCCTCTCTTCCCATCCCATCACCTCCTCCACTTTGGGGTCCCCTCCTTGTCACCCGGGGGGAAAATCCACTCATTTACCGACAATGCTTCTCTCCAATTCCTCCTCCCCCCCCCCTCCCCTTTCAGTCCCCCCCCCGGACTCAGTGGCCGGATGTTCCCACGTTTCCCGCCCCTGCCCAGCGTTTTTAGCATCTGTTCCAGGACATGAAGCATGGAATACTTATTCATCCCGTATCTGGCGATGGGAAAAAACTGCCTCCTCGAATGGCCTCAACAAACGGCAGGATGTCCCACGCATGAGCTGCCATTGTGGCTGACAATGAAAGTTCAGCAGGGAGTACTTCATTCCTGCCCCTGATCATCAAAAAATCAGTTAATGGCCTTTCTCTGTACACACACGGCTCCAAACATACAGGCTGTGAATTCAACTGGGTAGGAAACATCGCCATATCAGAGTGTGTTGGGGGAGGTGCCCCGCTCAGCTGCTGCAACTCGAGGAGGGTGTTCCAGCTTTGTATAGAAACGAAAGGATAAAGGTTCAGCACAGTTTCCTGACATTTCCAGAATGTTCTGAAGATCGAGGTGGAAGACTTCAGGAACCTTTTTCACAACCCAGATATTGAACACGTGCGCCATGCAGGGCGCATGGACCTCCCTGCCTCAGTGCATTGCGCGGACACCAATGGTTCCTCCCATTGTCCTCACCATGGTTTCCTATTTGCAGTTGGCACGAGAAAGCCACACATCGATTTCATGCTGCAGACGCGGAGCAGTTTCCACCCCTGTGTGACTTCGTATCGCCCACCAGAGGCAAAGTCAGGTTGTAAACTGCGTGACACCGCTGTGCCCTACACATGTGGTATTATGAGCAGTACTTGTGGAGGCTGATATGGAGGTGGAGGAGGAGGCGGACATTGGCACAGGAGCCCAGTTTTGACAACCGTGGAGGAGAAAGCGGCTCACCTGTCCAAGTTGTATTGGTGTGCCTGGGCCGGAAGCAAATTCACCCATTTGTCCAGCGTAAAGGAAAAGTAACTGGCCCTGACCGTTAGTTACAGCTCCAGATGTCCCTCTCTGCCGTTGCACCTTGGAACAAACCGAAAAGCTCAAGGACTGGCCCAACCTTCAGTCACATAAATTTAATGAAGTCTGGTACTGGCCTTTTTGGAAAAGAATAAAAACGGCATTTGGAACTCTCCATCTCGGCTCGGCACAAGCAATAGTTTCTCTGAACGGGTGCAGAGTCCACCATTTGGAAAGGAGGGACTGCATTACCAACAACTTGGACTAGCACGTCAGCTGCTGCAACCTTAATGATGGTGGACCGCATACTGTTGTCTCTTTGCAATGCCTCGCAGATCGACTGCTGGCCCATGAGTACGTGGAGCATGACATCTGGACCGAGATGATACAAAGAGAAACAGCTCCCTTCTTGCAGAGGTTGTGGAGCCTTGACTGGCGCAATGGCATGCGTGCCCTGGGCGCTGCTGCTGCTGCTATTTGCTGCGGGCGGCAGGAAGGACCAACCAAAATCTGAGCCAACTTTTCTCCGACTCCAGGCCCCCCCGGATGGTGACGCTGCAATGTGTTGACGCAGGCCATGGTGCCAACGATAGCCTTCCCTGCCACGCTTCACTTTCTGCTTACAGATTCCTACAAAACCCATAGTTCGTCTTCCCCGGTGTCCTTAAGCAAAGAACTCTGCCACACCGCCGAGATCGGAATTTTACCGCCAACTCTCCGCACGATGACTACTGCCCGCCGCTGGGCCCCGGTCGCTCGAGCCCCTGTGCCGCTACTGTTCTTTGACGCTGCGAAGCGGGTTTTTTTACCCCTGGCCGCCTGGCTGCCCGACAGCACACGCGTCTATCCAGCTGACATCACGGCCGACACTACCCACTTGCATGCTGCGCCGCTTGCCTTGACGCGGCAAGCTGACGCCCTCCTTCACCTACATGAATGAAGCCCATGCCTCACCCGGCTCCCAAGAGCGGTCAGCCTACATCATCACTATTTTGTGTTTCATCGTCACTGCTGTGTCCATCATTCACCGGTCTTGGTAAGCAGAGCTGACCCCTCAGAAACAATAACCTCCCATGCCAATCTCACATCTAACTTTGCATGCCTACTACTGCAAGAAGCAATGGATATTGGCCCCAGTTCTTTGCTGACAAGTATCTGCTGACTGAGCCCTCCTCAAATTGTTCATCCTCGCTATATAGGGCAACTGAGCCCATGACCACATAGGTAGATCTCTGGCTGAGGAACCGTGATGGGACAGAGGCGGGTTTGAGGACATGTGAAGGCCCAGACCCCTCCCAGGTCCAAGCTACACAAAGGGGTTTTGTGTCTGATGTTTCCCACCGACTCTTGCTGGGGTTTGTCAGATGTCATCTGGGAGTAAGTAGAGACCTAGTCAACCAATCAAGACCCTTGGGTGCTAGTCAGTACACAGCCGCTAGATGACAGAAGCGGGCAGTTGTGGCCTCACGACTGAGCGCCTGCGTGCTACGACCTCATGCAGTCTGCTACCTGGGCCCGGAATGTTTTGTGCCTCTGCCACTCACAAGGTGTGAAGAGCCTGCCACCTCTCTGTCTGACTTACTGTTTGTTTTCTAGAAATGTACAGACACGTTTGATGAAGATAACTGAAATAATGATAAATACACACCCTATAATTGAGATGCCAAAATAACCCAGAAACGAAGCTTGAGGTAACCCTTGGAAATAAATGGCGCTCTCAGTCCACAAATGGTCAGGAAAAATTGACCTTGTAGTGCCGTTATCAAACTCTTTGATTTTACTGAATATAACAGCAAAACAGGCTTAATTAACCTTCATATATGATTTTATTCAACACGAAATTCTTCTGTGTCGGTTAAAAACAAAGTTTCTTTTGCGAGTACAAACTGCAGAACAACGCCTAATTAACCACCTGAAGATAATTTGCGCAAAAATGAAATGAGCAACCACAAACCTACTAGCTATGTAGCGTGTTACAATGTGTTGTTCTTCTACACCCACACAACAAGAGAAAAAATTGAAATTAACCTTTGCTTGTACAATTAGGCTACAGGAAAAAATTTATATATAGGCGGTGAAAATTACGGTTTTCATTTGGAGTCCCAACAGCTGAAAAACAACCGCTTAATAACACTGGATGTAAAAGCCCAAAACAATTTGAGCCAACCACAACTAGTAGCTTAGAAGCATGTTTACAAATGCGTGTGTTTTTGTACGGCTACACTACAAGAGATAAAATTGTAATAACCATCGCTTGTGATTAGCAACTTTAAAAATGTAAATATATAGGCGTTGAAAATTATGGTTTCTTGGATCACACAGCTGAAAAACAAAGCTTCAATTAACCCTGTATGTAAAATTGCGCCAAACAATTGAGCCACCTCAAACAAAAGCAAAAAAAAAAATAGTAGCTTTGTGCGTGCTAACAATGGCGTGTTTTTTTACCGCTACACCAACAAGAGATTAACATTGTAAATTAACCATCGCTTGTGGAATATGCTACAGGAAAAAATTTATATTATATTGGGCGATTGAAAATGACGGTTTCTTGATCACCAACAGCTTGAAAACAAAACGCATAACTTAACCCCCTGGATTTAAAATGCTCCAAACAATTGAGCACCACAAACTAGTAACATTGTATCATGTTACAAAGGCGTGTTTTTTACACAACACAAAAAGAGATAAAATTGTACATTAACCTTCGCTGTGAATTATGCTTATAGATGAAAAATATATCAATTTGCTGTTGAAAATGACGGTATCTTGGGTAATCTACTCACCCGCAGAACACAACGCGTAATTTAACCCCTGGATGTAAATTGGGCGCCAAACAACTTGAAGCCACCTACAAGCTAGTATCTTTGTACATTTTTACAATGCTGTGTTTATTTTACGCTACACCAACAAGAGATAAATGGTAAATAACCTTCGCTGTGTGAATTAGCTAGCAGGAAAAATGAAGATATTTTGGCTTTGAAAATGACGGTTATCTTGGTAAACGACCACAGCAGAAAAACAACGCTTAAAGGGATTTGCCTCCAGACCAAGTGTACTGACCTCCGTTCAAGTATGAGAGCAAATGTCCAACAAATCACGCTGAGTCATGAAGCTGCAGGGGAGAGAGGGAGAGGAATGGGGGGAGTGAGGAATCCAAGGGGGCGTCTCAAAACTTAGGTGAACTAAAAAACAGAAACAACAGGGATTCAATACCAAGACACAGGGGCCTCAGACGGCACTGTCAGGAGAAACCTTATCTGCTAAGCAGCTTATGTAATGTAAACAAATCACGCAGCAAGAGACAGAGCTGCATAAGGGGATCCTGTGACATGTTCACTAAATAATTTCAAACTAAACTTGTGAATTCTGTATACAAAGAGAAACACTATTCTAAAACAGCAGATTGAAAAGCTTCTTCATCAGATAAGCAGGGATCTATAATACTACAGCTAGTCATTCTGTATACAAAGAAAACAATTGCTACCCGGTGCCTTAAAAGCCCCATTCATTCTGCCTGTCATCAGAAAAGAGTGATTCACGCAAGCGCGGCCTTTCAGCTCCTGGGTCGTGACTAGGGGAAAACTTTTTGGTAACCAAGGGGGTTGAGAAATGCTGTAGCTCTCAGAGTTTCACTTTTTTTAATCACATATATTTAGAAAAGTGATTAATACCCATTTTGGGGGCCCCCACGTCAACATTACATGGGGGCAAAACCCTTTAATTAACCCTGGATGTAAATTGGCCAAACAATTGAGCAACCACAAACTAGTAGCTTTGTGCATGTTACAATTATTTATTTACGTACACAACAAGAGATAAAATTGTAATTAACCTTCGCTTGTGAATTATGCTACAGGAAAAGGTTTATATTTGGCATTGAAATGACGGTTTCTTGGGATCACCACGCTGAAAAAACAACGCCCTTTAATTTAACCCTGGATGTAAAATGCGCCAAACAATTGAGCCACCACAAACCAGTATCTTTGTAGCATGTTACAATGGCGTGTTTTTTTCGTACACAACAAGAGATAAATTTGTAATTAACCTTCGCTTGTGGAATTATGCTACCGAAAAATGTATATATTTTGGCATGAAAATGACGGTTTCTTGGGGTCACTACAGCTGAATAACAACGTCTTAATAACCCTGGATGTAAATTGCGCCAAAGAATTGAGCAGCCAAAAATGAATTTTTGGTATTTGTTAATTGTAAAAACGCTGTTTCTTTAAATGAATACAAGAATGGCTTAGATCCCCTTGGATATTCAATTTGTGTGAGCAGATAGGATTTAAATGTATAAGCAGCTGCCCGTGGACGCACACTGGATTCAGATCCAATACCCAAAAAAATCAGAAATAGAACGTTAAGAGAAGCAGTCTCTGAGACAAGCTGAGACACCCCAAAAATCGTGTATAAAAATCAGTTCTTCAGTAACAATCAACCCCGGCAGCACCTTCCCTGATCAGTACAGTGAGAGCGGTATGAGCTCCCAGCGTCGCGCCGGGACTTATATAGTGCGGTGATGTCACAGAATCCCGGGCCGTCTCTGATTGGCTTATCTCTGCACATTTCATGCAGGGTATGCCCTTTTTTCCTCCAGAGTGCTTTGCCCATATAGCGCCATGTGCTCACAGCCATTTTATCAATCAAAAGCACACTTCGTTCACACCGAAGTCCCCCAAACTTCGACTTTGTTCAGAACCAAAGTTTTCCTGAAATTCTAAACAAGTTCCACTTCGTTAGAATCAATTCGCCCATCTCTATAATCCACTCAATCCTGATAGTGTTGTATTGGGATAGAAATACGGGCCCCACTTTTTTGCACCTTTTTCATTTTTCCTTTGTATTAGGGAAAAAAAAAATTCACGTAACCACTCAATCCGGGATAGTGTTGTATTGGGATAGAAATACAACCGCTTTTTCTGACCCATTATTTCAATTTCTCCTGTTGTATTAGGGAATTTCAGATTCAAGTAATCCACTCAATCCTGTGTGACCTTTTTATTGGGATTGAAATACAGACCGCTTTTTTGCCCGCTATTTAAATTCCACCTGTGCTATTATTAGGGAATTTCAGATTCTGGGTATCCACTCAATCCTTTTAGTGTCGTACTTGGAGTCAAATACAATGTGTTTTTTTGTCCGCCATCTAAAACAATTAAAATTTCACCTTTTCTTTCAGTAGGGAATTTCATATCCAGGGATCTCTCAAGCCTGTTGGTGGTCCATTTGTAGTCAAATTGAGTGTGTTTTTTCCCCCCCATATATATATTTAAATGTCACCTGTTCATTTCTGTAGGGAATTTAATATCCAAAGGGTTTTTAATTTTCCCCTCTTGTTTTGTTGGAGTGAAAACAGCGTGTGCGTATTTCTGCCACATCCATGCCTGAAATCCATCAACTTCAACCGGTGGGGTATTTTAATCTGTGGCCAAGAGTTAATGTATTCACTTTTTGTAGAGAATTCTGCCTCAAATCCAGTGTTCTGTGTAATTTCAGCCCTACATACATCTCAAATCCAGTCTCCGGGGATATTCCCTATTTCTGGCAAACTTTTAATTTTTTCTTTATTGTGATGATTCTTTTTAAATGCTGATACATTAAAAGCCCCCCCCCCCCCCCCAAAAAAAAAAGAGTGGAGAGGGTGTCATCAGTAATTTTGCATCGATACCAATCATTTGCCTTTCCCGTTTGTTTTCTTTCAGTGTCTGCTTTCGTTGGTCAAAAATCCATCATTGCTAAAGCCAAAAAGAAAACAGGAGCTGAAACCCAAAAATAAGTAAAATTGGAATATTTGCATGTGTTTCTGTTTTTTGTATGCACTCCAAGATTAAAAAAGGGGAAAACCAAACATAGTGGCATGTCAAAGTGGGGGGAGGGTGGAAACAGCATTACAAAACCACAGAGTGGTCGACTGAGAGAGTGCTCAGTTGGCAGCAGCACGAGGAGGCTTGAGTGGTGAGGTGACAGCAGCGTCAGAAGGCTACATAATGGCCCAGTGAAGAGTGGGGAGGTGGGTGGCAAACCAGTCCCTGGTAAAGATGGTGGGTGGTAAAGGAGCACGGCAGCAGAGTGTGGAATCAGGCTGGTGGCAGCATCAGAAAACTAGCTGAGGCAGGAAACCCAAAAGAATCCAGGGTTCAGGTCTGCTCCAGGTGCTGCTGCTGGGGGGTACCTAAACCACTAGGGGTGAAGAAAGTGCCCATCAACAACTCCAGACTCAGGTTCGCTGAGGAGCTGGTACTGCTCGTAACCCCCCTATCCCTCCACAGCAGCCGTGGCAGTGGTACATGAGCACTGATGAACCACCCTGCTCCTCTCCTGTCACCTGAATAAAAAAAATGACTCGTTTTCGCCAGATACTGCTTGTGCTCCAATGTCTTCCTCCTCCAGGTAAGCCCCCACTGGACTCATTGGCTTGAAGGTACATTTGCAGATCTGTTTCCCGGACATGAAGAATGAATGACGTCCCCTGCATCCCATAGTCCTGTCAAGTGACAAAAAACCCATGTCCCAGAAAGGGCCTAGCAATTGCAGGTGTTTACACATAGCTGCCACTGCCGAGGTTAACATTAAAGGTTTACTCCTGTCCCATGGTCATCATAAACCTATTAATGTCCTTTCTTTCCCGTTCATTATTTCCCCTGTTTCATCAATTACTCCCTGTTAATTGCGAAGTGAATGCAAAGTTTCCTGGCCAGTTCTCTGAATGGTGCAGAGTCCACCACTTGAAAAGGGAGGGATAGCAGTACCACCACTTGGACAAGGAAACACGGTCAGCTTCCTGCACTTAAGGATGGCTATACGCATACTCTGTCTCTTGTCAATCGTCTCGGTGAACGACTGCTGGCACCATGAGTTTCCGAGGACAGGAGTAAACCGGACCGGGAAGTGATGGAAAAAGACAGGGAGTTGTCCTTCGGCAGGAGGTGGGGAAGCTTTGACTGCCTGGAATGGGAGGGTGCCACTGGGTGCTGCGCTTGTTTGGGACAGGATGACCACCACATCGAGACACGTTTCTCCCGGCCACAGTATGGTGACGCTGCATGATGTTGAGCAGGCTGGGGGTGCCAATGTTAGGTCCCTGGTCACGCTTTACTTTCTGCCCACAGATTCTACATATAGCCAAGTTTACCTCCTATAGTGTCTCGTCAAAAAACTGCCACACCGCCAAGTAGATGATTTTACTACCAATGCTGTCTGTTACCGCCACTGCCCCGGTGAGCCCCTGTGCCACTACTTTCTGGGAGCTGCATCGTGGGTGATCTAAATCGTGGCCGTTTGGCTCCCAACCTCGCACTGCTGCCACCCTGCTGATTCCCGGCCACACTACCGAATTGTTGGCTGCACCACTGCCTGATACGCAAGGTGCCGCTCTCTTCTCCCAATAATAATGATGAAGCCCTTCTACAGTCTTGGTCTGGGTCAGCTCATAGCATCACATGGCTTTCAATACCACCTGTATGCTGATGAAACCCAACTTTACATCTCCGGCCCAGACATTAACTCTCTACTGTCCAAATCCTCCTTCTTCTGCTCTGATCTTCTAAAACTTAATGTAGAGAAAACTGAATGCTTCCAGGGCCAAGACAATGGGAAGTCGAGAGTTGGCAACCGCCTAGGGCACCACTTCATCCCAGGCAGAAAAGGGGGCACAAAAGATGGGGG
>JAODAL010068996.1:0-16561 GCA_025379985.1 Phyllomedusa bahiana | reverse complement strand
GCTTTTTGTTCCCCCTTGCTCTAGTTTGGAGAAAATTTGCACTAGGGATTTTAAGATTACATATAGAATCTCTGGGAACCGGATCATTTTGATTAACCCCAAAAGGGTCTTTTTTTTTTTTTAAACGTTTTTTTTTTCCTCCTCGTTTTTCCCAAAGGGGGGCAAATTTTTTTTTTTTTAATATACTTAGACATTTGAGGGCTTTTTTTTTTGGGGGGACAAGTTTTAATTTTTCTTTTGGGTTATCAAAAACCGAAATAAAAAAATTTTAAAAAGGGGAAAAACCCGCAAAAAATGTTTTTGGCTGGGCATTTTTGTGAAAAAAAAAAAAAAAAAAAAAAAATAACCTGCCCCCTGTTTGCAGGGGGTTTTTGCTTTTCCCGGAAAAAAAATTATGTTTTAAACCCTGTATTCTCCCTGTTGTTTTGGGAATTTCCAGGAAAATATCAAAAAAAAGGTAGGGTTTTCCGATAGTTTTGTGCCATAAAAAAAATTTTAAAAAACATTTTCCATTTTTAAAAATTTGCCCCGCGGCATAACTTTTTTTGAAAAAAAACCCCTATGGACTTGAGTGGGGGAAAGCTTTTTTTGGGGGGTTTTTTTTTGCTAGATTTTTGGAAAAACATGAGCCCTTTTTTAAATAAAAAATTTTTTTTTCCAAATTTTAAAGGGGGGGATGGAAATACAAAAACAGAAATTTTGGGTGTTTTTGAATTTACGGTTTTAAGCATACGGGGAAAAATGATGTTTATTTTTAATGGGATCAAAATTTTTTTCAGTGCGGGAAATGCATTTAATGGGACTGCACTAACCCTTTGGGCCTTTCAAAAAAAACCTTTGGCCACCCTTTAACACTTGGGCCCTGGGGAAATTTGGGGAAAAACTGACTGAAGTGTTGGCCCCAATCACAGTCTTTGCCCCCTTCTAAAGTTCCCCTTTTGCTGTTTTTTCCCAAATTTTGGGAAAACCCCTGAGCAGTGCCTGGGGACTGCGATTTCTGATGGGCTTGTGCCTTCTTAAGCTCTAAACGTGCTTGTCTGTGGCAGAACTTTGGGCTTTTTCAGGGGGGGACTCCCGGGAATTGCAGGGGTCTGGGTTTTAACTCCTTTTATTTGCCAGCCCTTTTAACATGGCCCCTGGTTTTTAATCAAAAAAGCCTGAAATTTTCCCTCCCGCCGCGGGCAAGTCCCCTAAAAACAAAGCCCAGAAAACCTCCACCCCAAACCAAGCGGGGACTCTTGCCTCTTTCATTGCCCAAAATTACATTTGCAGATTAAAAAAAAAAAAAATTTTATTTCCCCTTTTCGGGCCCCTCCATAAACCCCGTCCCGCCGGGGGAGCGCCTCTTTAAACCGCCCACCCAAAGAGAGGGCCTCCTTTAAACCGGTCCCAAAGCCAAAAGAGGCCTCCTTTAATTGTCCCGCCAAAGAGAGCGCCCCCCCAATAAACCGTCCCACCCAAAAGGGAGGCCTCCATAAAACCGTCCCACCCGGGAAAAAGGCCAAAAACCCAACCGTCCCGGGCCAGGAGCGCCCCCAATAAACCCGGGCCCCCCACCCAAAGGGAGCGCCTCCATAAACCGCCCCCAGCCAAGGGCGCTCAAAAAACACCGTCCCGGGCCAGGGGAAGGGGCCCCCATCACCCCGGGTCCCACCCAAAGGTGAGCGCCCCCAAATAAACCCGGGTCCCAGCCAGAGAGCGCCCCCAATAAAACCGTCCCACCCAAAGGGGGGGAGGGGGCCTCCTAAACCGTCCCACCCCAGGAGCGCCTCCTCATCTTGTCCCCCCCCGGGAGAGCGCCCCCAAAAAAAACGCCCCAAGCCGGGAGAGCCCCCTTTTTCAAACCGCCCCAAGCCAGGGGGAGCCCCTCCTCAAACTTTCCAGCCGGGGAGAGCGCCCCCAAATTAAAAAAAACCGTCCCGCCAGAGAGGGCCCCCTAAACTTTTTCCCACCCAGAGAGGGGCCTCCATAAATCCCCCAAAGCCAGAGGCGCCTCCATCAACTGCCCCCAGCCAGGAGAGTGCCTCCATAAAACCTTTTCCCAGCCAGAGAGGCCCCCTTTAAACTTTTCCCAGCCAAGGACGCCCCCATAAACCCGGGCCCCAAAAACCCGGGAGACGCCCCCATAAATTTGTCCCACCCAGGGGACCGCCCCCATCACCTGCCCCAGCCGGGAAAACGCCCCAAAATCCCCCTTTTTCCAGCCAGGGATGCCCCATCACCTGTCCTCCCCAAAGGAGACCCCCCCATCAAATTTTTCCCCCAGCCAGGGGTTTTCCCCCCTTTAAAACCCCCCCCCAGCCAGGGGCGCCCCATAAACCCTGTCCCCGGGACGCCTCCTTTTAAAACCTTTTCCCAGCCAAAAACGGCCCCCTCACCTTCCCAGCCAAAAAAACCGCGCCCCCAATCAACTTTTCCCAGCCGGGGAAACCCGGGCCCCCCATTAAACCCGCCCCAAAGCCAGAAGGGCCTCCATAAAACTGTCCCAGCCAGAGAGTGCCTCCATAAAACTTTTCCCAAAGCCAGAGGGGCCCTTCCATCATCTGCCCCAGCCGGGAAAGCGCCTCCATCCACCTGTCCCAGCCAGACTTTTCCAAAACTTTTCCAACTGTGTTTAAACACAATGCTTTTTCTTTTCCCCTTATCATCGCTACCCTTCCCCTCCCCCTCCACTTACTGCTTACCCCAAAAACCCCCTGGGCGGGGAAAATTTAACTCTAAATCCCCCCCTGAAATTTTCCCTCAAAACCGGTCTGCCGCCCCCAAACCCCTTTTCCCTTTCACTTTTAAATTTGCCCTCCGCACCAAAAAAAACCTTTCCCAAAAAACAACAGTCTATCCTATGCCCCCCTTTACTCCCCCTCTCATTTTCCCCTTTCTGGTTTCCCGGGGGGGGGGGAAACATACCCCCCAAAACCCCGGGGCCCCCCCCAGCACATTCCCCCACCTTAGTCTCTCCTCCTCGAACTTTTTCTTTTTTTAAGCCTTAAAAAATACAAACTATAACAGCTCCCACTACTAATTACGCTAACCCCCTTAAAAAACCGGGAAAACCCCTTTCCCTCTTTTCCCTTTTCCCCCCCCCCAAAAACCTTCCTTGGGGCTCTCTGGAATCCCGCGGTTGTATGTAATAAACTTTTCTTTCATACATAAACTTGTTAAATAAAAAACGCAACCAAACTCTTCCTTGGTCGGGACTGAAACCTGGCGGGCCCCCCTTTCTGACAAAATTTCCCCTGCCGCACTTTTTTTTAGGGGCCTCCAACTTACCCCACTCCTCCCCCTGGTAAAAAAACCCATGGGGGAAAGGGCGTCGGACCCCTCCTGTCTGACCCTGCCCCTTTTGGGTCCCCCCGCCCCCACCTTTCCTTCCCTCACCCCTCTTCTCCTTTGAAAGTGCACTTGTCCGGAAATTACCCCCCCCGGGGAACCCCCCAAAAGTGGTGTTGTCTACGCCCCGCCAGGCCCTGCCATTCCTTTTTCTTGCCCACTTTGCTTCGGTTCCCCCAACTTTTCTTTCCCCCCGGACACCCCCCCACTTTATCTTGGGGGGGACTTAAAACACCCCAAAATTAAAACAACCCCCCATTGCTTCCAAAACTCCTTTCACTCTGCTCCCCCTTCAACCTTTTCCCAAAAGGGAAAACCTCAGGACCCCACTCAAAAAAGAGGGGGCCCACCCCCACGGGGACCCCCACCCTTCTCCCGCCTCTCCCCCCTATCGGGACTTTCTCTAACCCCCTTCCCCCACCCTTTATCTGACCACAACCTGCTTTCCCTTCACCACTATCTCCTCCCCCCCTGTCCTCCTGTTCTTTATCCGTACGCCCCCGCGGGGGAATTACAAAACTAAAAACCCTCCCCCACTCTTTTCTGACTCTCTTACACCCTTTCAACATTTCCTCATTCAATGCCCCAGAGGGCACCCCAAAAAATTTCTAAAAAAAACCCATAAAAATCCCCCCACCCCCCTTTGGGCCCTCGTCCCCTCCCTCTCACCACAAACAAAAAACCCGCAAAATCAAAAAAGAAAAACCCGGGGGCCCACACGGGGGACCTCCCCAAAAACGGGCTGAGGCGGGGCTTCCAGAATTGCTAAAAGGGCCGTTGGAAGAAAAAACTATCCATTGAAAAATTTGCCTTTTTAAAAACCCCACTCACTGCGGGATTTTTTAAAGTCCGAAACTGGGCCCGGGCCAAACAAAAAACTTTTTCCACCACTCAAAATCCCTCCTGTCCCAAAAACCCCGGGGACAATTTTAAAAACCTTCAATTTCTTTCCCTCGTCCCCCAAAAAAACACCTCCTCCCCCAAAATTCCCCCCTTTTTAAGCAGTTGCCCTTTGGGCCATTCAATTCCTCCCAAAAGATAAACCTCATAGAAAAAAAGCTTCACCCCCGCAGCCCCCCAAAACCCCCTCCCTTACCTTGCAACCTGCTCTTCCCCCCTTAACTTGGCTTCCCCCCCGGGTCACTCATAAAAACCCTTTCTCCTTACTGCCCCAAACCCAAAACCTCCCCCTTACCTGTAGTCTTGGCCCCCACTGCCATCCCAAAACCTAAATCCCCAACCCTCAGTGCTTCTTTTCACCCCAAACCCACTCACCCATCTCTTAACCAAATCAAAAAACCTCGGGCATTTCCCTTTTTTCCCCCCTTTAAAAAAAACATGTTAATACACTCCAATCCTAAAAAAAAAAACCCCTTGACCCTTTTTCTCTGCCCAACTATGCCCCATTTTCACTGCCCCCTTTTGTTTCCAAAAACCCCTGGGAGAAAGCACGTTTTTTCTTCAGCTGCCCCTTCCTACCTCTCCTCAAACTCCTTCTTGACCTCTCAAATCGGGGTTTTTCCCGACCCCCCCACTTCCCCCGAAACCCCCTAAAAAAAGTCACAAATTGATCTAGTAATGCAAAAAACCCTCATCCCCTACTCTGTGCTCCTCCTTTGGACCTGCCCTTTTCCCTTTTGACATGTCGCCCAAATTCCCCTCCTCCCTAAAAAATCCTCCCCTCCCTGGGAAACGGACTTGGCCCCAAAAGGGGTTTTTCCTCGAAACCTAAACGGATGGGGGGACTTTCAGCGTTTTCCCCATTCTTGCTAACCTCCCCCCCCCGGCCACTCTCTTTTGGGGTGTCCCCCAAGGGTTCATTTTCCGGGGGCCCAAATTTACTTTTCTCTATCTACCCCCTTGGCTTCGGTCAGGGTCAAAGGGCCCCACAGGGGTTTTTATTTTCCACCTGTATGCTGTGATACCCCCAATTTTACATCTTTTGGCCCAAGGGTGTTTACTTCTCTACTCTCCCGGATCCCCGGGGCGTCTGTCCCCCATTTCCTTTCTTCTCATCACGGTTTTCCTAAAAAAAAAAAAGTGGAGAAAACAGAAAATATCAAACTTTTTCCCCCATCCCAACCCTTTCCCTGGCCCCCATTCTCTAATTCACCCCCCTTTAACCCCCCCCCCTTTACCCCCTTCTCCAACCCCCCTCCCCCAAAGTCCCCCCTGGGCCCCCCTTGGGGGTTTTCCCCCCAGGGCTCTCTTTATCCCCCTTTTCCAAAAACCCCACATCCCAAAAAAAAACCCCCACCCCTTTCCCGCCCCCTCCCCCCTGAAAAAAAAACAATCCTCGCCATCCCCCTTTGTTCCCCGGCTATGAACAAAAAAATTTTCTGGGTCCAGCCCCCCCGTAATTTTTCCCGCCCGGACTTTTCTGCAACATCTTCTCAGTGGGCCCCCCAGCTAGCACCCCCGCTCCCCCCCCAAAAACCCCTCCTTTAAAAATCTGCTGCCCTTTTTCCACCTCTCTCCTCGCTTCCTCTGGGCCCCTTCCCTTGCCAAACCCTTCAACTGGCTTCCCATTGCCCAGCGAAAATTTATTTTCAAAGTACTAACCAGACCTACAAGGCTCTCCTTTACCCTCCCCCCTTAAACAAACTCTGCCCTTAAAAATTCCCCAAAAAACTTCCCCCCCCCGCCCCCTCTCCCCTTTCACAGGGGGGCCCTTCTTTCCCCGGGTCTCCCCTTTTTCAAACTCCTCACAACCGTCTCCCAAGACTTCTCCCGTGCTTCCCCCCACACTTAAAAATACTGCCCAAAAAATCAGACTCTCCTACTTTCACCAGTTCAAAAAAGCAACTGAAAACCCTTTTCTTCGGGTTCCCTAAACCTTCATTTAATTGTCACTACTTCCCCCCACGACATGTTGCCCCCACCTCTGTCTCTTTCCCCCCCCCCTTGTAGTTGTAAGCCTCGGGGTGGGGTCCTCTCTCCCTCTGTCGTCCCCAATTGGCTTATCTTATCCTGTACTGTTTGATTATGAAATGTATGTAACCCCCTCGTTTTCAGCGCCCGGAATCATGGCGTTTTAAAAAAAAAATAAAAAAATTTTTTTTTAAAAATAATAAAAATAATAAACAACAAATATGTGCAACTTCTTATTTCTTTTTATTTTCAAAACAGCGTAAGGGGGGTGGTTTGAAATTTTTATATTTTTTTACACTTTAAAACATTTATTTTTTTACTTTAATTTAATCTGGGTTTTGCTTCAAAAATGGGGGGCCCCGCCACATTAATACAACCTTTGCATTGTAAACAATGCATTGGATGTACAAAGATGGCGGTTTTACTACTTCCTGTCTGGGGCCCGAAAGTAGTAAAACTAAACATGGCAGCGATGGAAGCCTTCACAAAGGTTCCAAATGCCTGTTCAAAAACCGGGGGCACGCGATTTCGTTACTGCGGGCACTGTTTTCAATGATTTAGACAAGTGGGCTAAGGGGTTAAAAAAAGCAAGGGCGCTGTAACAAAGTGTTAGCTGCAGTTAGAAACAAAAAAACCTCACCGGCACTGGGGACCTACTCAAGTATATGTCAGTAAGGGGGCCAAAAAACCTACCAAATCCATCATAGAAAAGGGTAAATCCATTAAACAATTTTAACTTTAAAGGGAAAACCCTTTAATGTTCCTTTTAAGCTACAAATTCAAGTGGGGCCCTGGAGTCCAAAAACCCCAAAAATTGTAATCAAAAAACCCAGGGAGGAAGAGGTGCCAAAGAGACAAACAGTCAAAAGGGATTATACAAGATTTACTCCAATTAATGAGAAGATTTGAGTGGCGACCTAAAATGTAAATGGTTTCTAATGCACAGGGAGGAGCCCCATAGGATTTTAAAAAATTAAAAAAAGGGCATCATGGGCTGGGAAATGTTTTTTCATGTAAAAACCATTAGTAAAATAAGGGGGGGGAAAAAGGGGGCTTTGTCGAATTTTTAAACCCTAAGGTTTTGGCTAAAAAAAAAAGGAAAAAAGAAGGGGCAACCCTGGGGGAAAGTGCCCATGGAACAGTGGGGGAAAGATCCGAGACAATGCCATTAATCCGTATAAAGATGTGGATGTGTTGGGAGCTGCCCCCATTGATCAAATTTGGGAAAAGCCACATTCTGAACAAAACCCAAGTAAACCCATTCAAGCGATTTCAAATGCCTTTTTTGCATTAAAGCCCAAAGGCTCTGAACGCTTTGGGAATGGGTTTTTCTGCGATTCATATTGGCGACACAGGTTCTAGGTTACCTGGCATGAACCTGATTGATCATCATGGTTTAAGATAAAATGGCAGGGGCCAAGCACTGTTATGGCCATTTTTGTAACTGGTCTAGGGCATTCACAGAAAACCTGGAGCAGTTTCCATCTTCCTCTGAAACGGCTTATTGATCGTGTGCTCCCGTCATGTTCCCACCCCCCAGTCCCTTTCCCGAATGCTTAAATGGCATGCTCCAAAGCCCTTTTAGCTTCTAAAGAAAGAACCTCGCCATGTTTGCGAGCAAAATCGTCTCTTCATTTATTAAGCGGCTTGGGATCTGATTTCGTAGTAAGAAAAAAATAGAATGGTTCCCGGGCAAAAAGTATCAGCATTTAAAAGCTTATGTTTATGCAAGTGGCAAATAAATTTTAGAGCAGAAACCAACAGACCTCTAAACGGGCCTGGGGTAGGGAGCTTCTGCATGTTTACTCAGATAATTACTTAAACAGTAGATTCTCTATACAGCAGGGGAAACCTCTAACAGAAAAAAAAAAGTGTGCAGGATGCCTAATAACATGCTTTTTTTCCCTTCCCTTCAATGTTCTTCCCGTGTCCTGCCATCAGAAAGAAGTGCAAACAACGCAAGCAAGGCCGGAGTTGCCCCGATCAGTCCTGGCTTTGCTAATGTAAAAAAGTCAGGAAACTAAGGGGGGTCTAAGTCAGGCTGCAGTTTCAGAGGGTTCACTTTTTTTAAACACATTTTTTTAGAAAAAATGGTTAAATACCCCTTTTGGGGTCCACGTCACATTAAATTGTGGCGAAAAACCCCTTTAAATAAAGAGAAAGCACCCGTCACCCTCAATATGACTGGTGGGCCCCGGCTACAGGAACCCGCTGTTTCCGAGAAGATGAAGATTGTAGCCAGCGATCATGGGTACATTCTTCATTGCTTACTCTGCTCAGTCCCCGTTTTAATTTTGGCAAGTGCAGACCCTAAATGAAATTGGGTGGGGAGAAACTTTAACACCCTTAAAAAACGGTGGGGCTAGGGTTTAAACACTACTAAAGTATATAGCGCCCTATATACTTCTCTATTTGAATATTAATTTGTTAGGAGCTGTGCGTAAAAGTATTAACCCCCTTACAGACATTAAAATGGATGACCCAAATTATTGTATTTTCAGAAAATATAATTTTTGCAAATGGGTCAAATTCATACTCTTTCGGGTATATAAAGCAGGTATCCACCTGGGATATCTTGAACAGTTATTCCAAATTACCTTGATAACCCCGGAGTTCGACAATGAGCCTCTTTTGGACTGTGTTAAGTTACTTCAATTGGTTAAAGCGTTTGTGTGGATATGTACGGGGCGTATGGCCTAAAAAAGTGAATGGGCCCGATTAGGGTTTTTTAAAAAGCATTAATGTTTTGTGACATAACCATATTAGGCTTAAAAAGGGGTGTTCTCCCCCTGCTGTTCAATGAGCCAGTTTCAGGCTCCCTTCTGGTGGGTTTGGTGGTTTATAGCAGTGATTAACATATTTCTCGTTTTCCTAACTGAGGTGACATGAGTGCAGGAAGTTTGTAAATTGTAGTGCATAAGGCTTTAAGGTTGTCAATCCATAGATAAACAAACTCCTGTTTTATTGATAACATTAGTCAGCGGGAGTGACATTACCACAGTCTGACAGTCTTCAAATCAAGAACCATGTATATATATATTTTTTACTACTATATGGACAATTAAACATTTTTTATTTAATAAAATAATTTGTTATTGTAGTCCACATTCAGAGACCCATGCCATTTTTTAAAATGTTTCCATTATAAGGTTTAATTGTTGCAGAACAACTTGTAGTTTTCTTTGGTACCATTTTGGGGTACACACAACTTCCTGTAACCTTTATAAACAACTATGCCGGGACAGTTTCCAATTTTTGATTTGCACAGTGTTTACCAATGGGGATAAATAATGTATTAATTTTTAGTGTAAGTCAATATTGCCTTTTTTTACTAATTAAAACAAGATACTGATACATATTCTTTTCTTAAAGATTTTTATTTTCTGACTGTAGAGTTTTTTTTTTCATTCTATTGTCTTATGGGGGCAGCCTTCCCTGCGGAGTTGCTTTTAACAGCACTTAGAGAGATCCTTTGCAGCAGCTTCATGAACATAGGAGCCTTGTGAAACCGGAGCATGCCTAGAGTTTTCTAGGCATGCTCCGTGACCTGGGAAGAAGCTGTGACTATCTCCCCTTGTGAACGATGGATCCTGTGTTATCTACACACAGTGATGTCACCTTTCAGTGTAATCTTGCCTGTGCCGATAATGCGGAGGTGCTGAAAAGTTTCTCTATAAAAGTGCTCTATACTGGTTTCAAACATGGGGGACTGTCAATCACCATGCCACAATGCACTGCGGGCATGGTGATATACCAGACAGCCCGGAATTCTTTAGTAAAGCATCGGGCTTTAGGTAGGAGATCAGTGAGCAGCACAGAGCGCTGCTTATTGCACTGATCGCAAGGCAGGAGGAGTCACTCTCTCCTGCATGCAACTTCGCTATCGCAACAGTGAAGGGTTAATCACGATTGCGGCATGCGGGTGATGCGGCATGAGACCAGCAGTAATTTACTGTGGTCACTTTGTTAGGATCGTGCCAAGCTCGCTTGTAAGCCCGCACAGGATCGCCAGGACATATACACTATTACGAACTTATGTTGCGGGGACGCAATTCCCGCTAGGGTGTATGGGCAACTTCCTATGTCGGGAAGAGGTTAAAGGGTTTTTCTCATCAGGATGCTTTACACAGCCATGCTTTTTTCTGTTCACGGGGTCAACCCAATCCCAGTCCGAAAATTAAAATTAAAATGATGTCCCAGAAGTGGGCTGACTACTGTTACTGATGTTCAGTCAGGAATACTATTTTTATTCAATGCTTACCAAATTAAATTTAAAATAAAAAGGGTGGAAAGGCAAACGGGAAAATGCACTTTTATTGATGGGAAAAAAAAGAACTTCAAATAGAAAATGTAATGGGAGCTAATAGTAATTGATTGTTCTTACCGAGTATTTTTCAGCTGAATTGTTCTTTAAATCAATTGACTGCAAACAGCTACCAATTTTCCTAAGAAAAAGAGAAACGTTTTTTAATACAATAGTTATATTTATTAAACAAAATGCTTTTAGAATTAAAATGAATGATAAAATTTCTCCACTCCACAGACTTGAACCATCATGCTTTTTTTAGTATAGCCCTAACATGCTATGGTCATGTACTGGGTTTATGTGGTTTGCTGCCGACTAAAACCCAAAGTGCAGAATCCAAGGGATTTCTAAGCCTTTTCCCTCAACAAAGGGATTCAGAAATCAAGTACAGGCATATAAAACTGAACCCATTACATCAGGGTGGATTTGATTTAAATCTAATGATTTAATCACGATTTAATTCACAATTTAAAATCACTAGTCAGTAAGGCTTGATTTAAATCAAAGTTTTTTACCTAAACTAGTTCTTGTTTATTTTAAACATGCAAGTAGATGAAGATTTTTAGAATCACTTTTTATATTACTTTTTTTCTCCCCAGTTTAATGGGTTAACATTCATATTTGGACCCCACTGTTCTGTTTGTCCCTTAGGAAGGAGAAAAAAATTTCCCTTGCCTTTAATAACAATTTAAATAGTTTTTTTTTCCCAAACTGAAACAATAAAAAACTTTAAACAGCATAAGTTATTTGCTTAAACATCCATGTTTTTTAAAAACTAATTTGGCTAAAACAAAATTTATATATATTTTAAGAAACTTAGACTGTCAGCCGCCGACACATGAAAAAAATTAAATACTACTGTCCCTGCTGTCCTCTGTAGCTAAACTTGTCGTCATCTTCATCATCATTTTCTTCTTTGTTCCTATTAAATCTGGAAAAAGAAAACAAGCTTTCCTGCTTTATTGGGTCCCAAACCCGATTTCTCAATTTAGTCCAAAGGAAGGAAAATTTATTCTTTAAAACCCCTTGCGAAGAAGCTACTGCTGTTAAAAGTGAAATCATTACTTAAAAACAGTCTCTAAATCCAGCGCTTAAGTGACTTCCACCAGTTTACGGTGTAAACCTTCCTTAAAATATTTTCAGCAAACATATATTCTTGAATGGTTCCCCTTAGCTCTGAAGTTTATTTATAGTTGGCATTAAAGTTTGGATGATTGCTGAATACCCGTCATAGCCAATCCTTTCCTCAGCATTAGGTTTTGACCCCGATATTGGATTTGACAAGATTTCCCAAAAAAAAATGAGCTGGAGTCAGTCCCTTGTCCATTCTTTTTGTTTACTGCTTGTAATTTAATTCTGTCCATGTGTAGTTCTGTTTTTAAGTGTTCACTCAGTTCCTTCCAAATTTCAACAGCATCGCAATAAAACAGCTATTTTTCTGTATTTTGTTTAAAGCTTGAGAGATGGTTTTCATGAAGCTCAGCATATGTTAAACATTTCTTTTTAAGCCCAATGTTGAGGATTTTGGCCGTGACAGTGCCATCTATTGTATCTAGATTTTCTTCACAATGTGTCATCAGAATTAGGCCAGTTTTTGATATACTGCTCAAAACAGTCCCACCACAGAGTTCCATTTTAACATCTTGTGGGAGCGTTAGCTTGGTTCCACCCATCCTTTTCAGAGGTGCTGCAGCAAAATGGGTTATTTTCGGAAGTATTTAGCAATTTCAACAACATTAGCCTTTATTTCTGGAACACTTAAGTCTTTGGCTAAGAGGTGCAGCAAATGAGCACTGCAACCATATGTTATTAGCAGCTTCGTATTCCCTCCCTGTTCTGCTAAATCTCTTTCATCTTGGATACGTTTGCAGCATTGTCAGTGGGCCAAAACTGCTACTGACATTTGAATTTTTTGTTCACATGTCGTTATAGCTTTTTTCTGCCACTTCTTGTAAGTATTCTGCTGTGTGTGCAAATTTTCCCGACGTATCAGTTGTTTGTGCAAGGAAGACTTTACCTTCTTCAGTTGTGATACAAGCACAAAACAAAAAGGATCATTGTGGACATTACTCCACCCATCAATTTCTTTTGGTTAACAATTTTACCCTCCAGAGCTGTTGTACATTGCTCCATTTCTCTGTCATTACACTTGATCCAGCAGTTTCCCTGCAACATCAGCTCTGCTGGGTGGACTGTATCCTGGTCTCAGTGTGAAATGAACCATATTAATGAAAAAGTGGGTTCTCAGTCAGACCGGAACGAAAGAGTTTCGTTGCATAAATAAACTGGGCAGTTTTTTCATCAATCAACTCATTTTTCTAATCGGCTAGTTCTCATCACAAAAACCTATCTATGGTGGTTCAGGAGGTAAAGGTTTTTTCTTCCTTTTGGGGTGACGGTGATATGTGGCTGTGGGTGTCTGATGATGATGCTGCTGCTAATGAAGCCCCTATCCTGGATGGATAACTCTGAAACTGTTTGAACAGGATGATGGTGATCTTTGGGGGGGATAGTTTCCAGAAAACCCTGAATTCCCTAAACAAAAAAAAGTCAATGCTGTATTTTTTGGGTTTTTACAGTTTCTGCTTATTGTAACAACAAAATCACTGCCCCTGCCCCCAAAAGGAATATTTGTTTTTTCTTTTATCATAAACTGTACCAAATGACAGTAACATGCATGTAATAATAAGAAATATAATTTTTCTCACCATGACAGTTCAGTCTTTAGAAATTGGATTCAATAAAAATGTTTACCAACCTGAAGATCCTGCCTGTTCAGAAGTGTTTCTTTTTGGGCATCTTCAATCACCGCACTTCTCATTGAAGCCTGCCTTACCGATAGGCGAAGGAGCTTCATTAAAATATTCCAAACTGGGTCTCTTTTTTCGGCCTGCTGCCATTATAAGGAAAGAATGTAATAAACTCAAAATCGTACACACAAACAGATCCAGACTTGTCGTCTGTGGCTATTTCCCGCAGTATTGTGCTCAAAGTTTCACTTTCATTTTTCTTGTCTGCTTGCCCTTCCTCCTCCTCACACTTGGGTTCACATTCTTCTTGTGTTGTGCAGATCTAATCCACTCCAAACAATAATAAACATTTTGTCTAACTTCTTGGACTTGGCACTGAAGGGGTTGGTTTTTGTATTCTAGGTTTGTAGAACAATAGGATTAAGGTCTTTTTTCAAAATCTGTTCATGTTGTAACATTTTTGCTGTGATGAAGAGGCTGGGACCTCTGCGGAGTCAAATTCAGTTTTGAGAACTGCGTAAGTTTAAAGCGAGCGTCTGTGATAATATGAGAGAAAACTGCCACGGAATCCTACAGAAACCTCTGGAAGAGCATGGCATTGTGAATGTTACACATATACAGCCTTTATTCTACTGAGTTAAACAACTCAGCTTTATCTCATGATGGAAGAACCTTTGGATGGTAAAATATTTTCATCAAAAAGCAGTTTATTGAAAAAAATCCGATTTAAATAAAAAAATCAGATTTTTTTTATTTTTTAAAAAAAAAACATTGATTTTTATCCACCCTGCCATACATGCAAGCTAGAGAAGGCAGCAGCATTGTGGACACACAAGCCGTACAACCATCATGCAGTACAAGTAGTACTAATCCATAAGAGAAAAGTCTGATACTAGGAACTAATTGGAAAATACATATCCGTGAACTAGAGGGAGGAAGACTAGAATCTGAAACTAAATGTAACTTTTTAACTAAAAAGCAACAACATATGTAAAAATCTTTTGTTCCCACGTCAAAAGGGTCCAAGCCTAGGACAGAGACAAACAGACCCTAAAACAAAATGGTTGGATTATACTATTTTCTGAAGATTTTGATGCATATGAAATTGGACCACTTTCTACCGAACAAGAAACAATCTCTACAAGCATGTGGTGATCTGTCATGGTCACCAGCCAGGCCTATGTTATAGCAAGCCCCACACAAAAATATTAATTAGCGGGGTTAGAAGACGATCTGATGTTAATTTACAAAGTTTTTTTTTTTTTTTTTAAGTTTCCATGAAATATCATAAATGTTATAATGCCAGTAATAAATCAATCACACACAAGTCAGTTAAGAGATGCTTTCTTTAACTTGACAGTGAATTATAGGACAGATGAAAGCATTACCTGTGTCACCGAGCTCATACAACGTAAATCCATCGACATGCAGGTACCCCTCAAACCTCTCCTTATTAACCCAGCTTGATAGATCACCATCTTCATATTCTACATAGAAATGGAAAAAATAACGTGTCAGTGTTAACACAACATTACAAGATAATGCTGCCCAGTGTTTAAATCTCTACAGACTGAGAAGGGGTTTATGAACAGCCTTTCAATATGGCAAGAAGCAATGTCACGACATTTTCAATTTCAAATATTTAAGGGTACGTCCACACGACAAGTAAAATTAACTTGATAGATTCTCATTGGATTCTATCGTTGATAACTGCTTTGGACGATGTGGTTTTCAATGAGAATTTCATATGGATTTCAGGTTGTTTTTTTTTCCGTCAGTGTCCCATTCACCTGTATAGGGTTTTGGACGGGGATCCGACATACAAATGTTGAGAAATTTTTTGTAAAAAATTAAAATGTTCTAAGTTTTTTTTTATTTTTTTTTTACTACGAGTATTTACTATAGAGGTCAATGGTGAGGACTGACTTTTGGTTTTAGATGAGTATTTCAAGTCGGAATGAGCATGTATTCTGATTTGAAATGCTATGTTCACACGGGGGAATTTCGGCCAAAATTACGGCAATCCATAGCTCTCATAGAGAACTATGGATTACACCTTCTCTCCCCGGGCGTACAATACAATTGTACTGCACGCGCGGTGAGATAAGTGACATGTCAATTACTTGCGCCGAATACTCGCGCGAGTAATGACAGTCTATGGGGCCAGCGGGCTGTCTCCCCCTGCCCTGTATTGCGGGAGAACGTGCGTATCAGCGCGACTCCCAAACACCTGGCGTAATTGAAGGGCGTACTGTAAGCCCCGCAATTACACCGTGTGAACACAGCCTTATACTTTGATGTAAAGTACAAAAATAGGTTTGTGAAAACAAATAAAATGTTAATAGACCTGTGAAATGCCATAGTGTAAATATTAAAGAATGTTATAAAAAATTTCCCTAGAAGCTAATCATACCCTTACTGCAAAGCTACTGTAAATTATTCTTTGATGAATACAAGTTTTACTTTCTTTTCTGAGATGGAAAAAGGGATTATCCATTGAACCAACAACTATCAAAAACCTCAATGAGCGTTAATTTCCATGTAATGTCTTTTGTTCTAATTTGTGCTTTAAGAAGCCTTCTTTAGATGAGCATGAGCACTTACTGTTTGAAAGCCACTTTGTCTATTATTCTTCTTCCCAAACTCAATCTTAGTGCACACCCATTTCCTCCTGATGTTAAAAGCTTTGAAAAGCAGGACAAAAGGGATGTGGCTTTCAAGACTACTGTGAAAAAAAGTCAAACCCCTTTGGTCACCTCTTTTGAGCTTGACACAGAGCTATTGCCTGCATATGAAGACACAAAGAACTGCTGAGCTTTCAGCGATCAAACAGCTCATGTAGAAAGAAGTCCACAGAAAAAGTTAGTGAACGTATAATACAAAACTCTCCCACCAAAACCTCAGACCAGAAACACAACAGCACGATAGACAGTAGAGGCCAAGGTCTATTGTAATTAATTAACTGTGCATAAACTCATCGTGCAACTTACAGATCCCTATGAACTGTACCACCCAAGGTATCGTTGCGTCTCTTCAAACTCTATATGAAGACTAGACAGGAGAGCAACACTAGAATGATGCTTTAATGGTTTGTTAGTAGGTATATAATTCAGCAACAGGCAGTTCTGGGGCGCACATAAAATCATTTAAGTTTTATTCAGCAATTTGAATAAGATTCCCAACGCACTGTTGTACGCTTACGGATTTCCAACAGTACACCCGCTCCTGAACATAGCAAGGAAGTGATTTTGTTTGTACTTACGATGAGTTTGGAATTTCAACTCATCTGCTGAGTAAAACTTAA